>OMLP01029160.1:0-11168 GCA_900302685.1 Spondyliosoma cantharus | reverse complement strand
ACCCGCAGGCTTCTCGTGGACACCACCATGCGCGGGGCTCAGTAACGCTGGGACATTTTCCACCCGACGTGCCCGCTGGTCTCACTGTAAATCGCGGCTCTCGACTCATTTTGTGAAGGATAATGATGATGAGGTAAGAGCTTCCGGTCGCCATTTTGCCGGCGTTTAGCGGTTTGGGGATAATCTACATGGAATAATTAGCTGCTAAAAACCCTCTGTTTTGGACGGATGCCGGCGGCGAGATGTTTAAACGACATCGTTTAGAGTTGGGGGAAGATGTTTCGTCGAGTAGGAAGAGATCATCTGACGGGTATGCGACGCTGAAGTTACATAAAAGCGCTTCGCTGCTGCGGTGTTTTGCTCGCTGCAGGCTGCTTTGTTGTTATCCCGTTGCTAACTAGCCGCGCTAATGTTAGCTTCTTTTCTTTTTCTTTTGCAAGTTTAGCTCGAAAGTTAGCTCCTGTTAGCCTGAAATGTGTCGTTCCAATAACGACAGGATACACACACAGCTGCATAGTTACCGTTAAACGATAAGGTCATTCAATTGCTATATAGCAAAGTGCTAAGCTAGCTGAGCTAGCAAACAGCCTGACTTGGTCCTCACGTGGCTACATGCTAGCCAGTTCTGGGTTAAGTGCGGCGTTTTACATAGAAAGGTCACACATTTCATGACACAAAGTCAGCATGTATTGACGAACTCGAGGTTGTAATGGCATCTGGCTGTGTGCAACTGAAGAAGGAAGGTAGCTTTGAAGTTGCACACAGGACCCTTAACCCGGCTAATGTTAGCCGCGAATCGTAAATGAGATGCTCTGTCAGATGTCACGGACAATCTTACAGTCCCGAATTTGACTTTAGCTGTGTAGTAAAGCCCTCCGTGGGAATATTACAATATTGTGAGTGAGCATATGGGTGCAAACAAGAGCTCGGATGCCTGTAGAAGTTGGAGGACCTTTGCTGAAGCGCCCTTGCTCACCATCACTTGTCAAAGTCACCGAGTGCGAGCTCAGGGTCACTGCCCTGCATCTGACACAGCTTTGACCTCACGGGAGGGAAAATCTAATTAACAACTGCCGCAGTGTAGCCTGGA
Organism: Spondyliosoma cantharus; assembly: GCA_900302685.1. NCBI lineage: Eukaryota > Metazoa > Chordata > Actinopteri > Spariformes > Sparidae > Spondyliosoma > Spondyliosoma cantharus. The sequence continues at coordinate 10,078 of OMLP01029160.1, read as the reverse complement.
TTACGTGAATGATAGATTCTGTTACATCTATGTTCAGATTATAGAGCCAAGCATCAGCTAATGTGCACACTGCAGCTTCCCCACAGTCAAGGACATGAAGGCTAGAGAGGGGTGCATCCAGACAAGCTGTCTGGTTCTGTCGCACTGTGAATAAAACTGAGTAGAGATTAATATTAAAATCTGAATAAGTAGATGGTGTTGTAATGCCAGAAGTTAATTTCCATTGCCAGATCATCAAGGTAATAGTGTGAATTTTAGCCTTAATGAATGCAGAGATGGCCTTTTCTGGTACTGCTTGACTTCTCAGTAATGCCACAGAGCTGCACACACCATCTTCTACATCGGGCCTGAGTACAGCCAGCTCCACTGCTGTAGTTCTCTGTTAAGTACCTTGCTCTAGGGCACCTTTAAAGTCAGCATTGTGCTCTGAGTTTTCCAGCTAATGTAGGGGTGTAAGTGGTTCACATTCTGGTCTGAGGCTGTTGAGTACATCTGTGTGTAATGGGAGAACAGACTTGCTTGATGTGGGTTGTGGACATTTAGTTTATTCAGGACCTTCGCATGCTACACTTGGTTTGGCTGGGCTTTTTGAAACCATGAATGAGAAGAAAAGGGCTTGATAATGTTTGTGCACTGTCTGTTCAATATTGTGCCTGTTGATGTTTGGCTTAATCTTAACTATTTCTTTAGAAAAATTGTAAGGATTTGGTCATTTCTAGTCTTTGTGATTGTGGTAATGCTTGAATGCATATGTGTAGGGGACATTTCGGGGTTATACTTCATCTCCTTGGTAAGTTAAATAACCTTAACCTCATGCATCTCCCTCTTGCAGGCGTGACCGGGACAGAGACCGCGATGAACGGCCCAGGGACAGGGACCGTGACCGAGATCGGGACCGTGACCGGGACAGGGAGAGGGATAGAGATGTGAAGTTGTCCGGGGTGCCCAGTTTCCCAGCTGCAGGCGGTGGTAGCTTCCTTAAGCAAACCCCTATTCAGCAGCAGATCAACCCCTTCACCAACCTGCCCCACACGCCACGCTATTATGAGATCCTGAAGAAGCGGCTGCAGCTGCCTGTCTGGGAGTACAGAGAGACCTTCACTGAAATCCTAATGCGTAACCAGTCTTTTGTACTGGTGGGAGAGACAGGATCTGGGAAGACCACACAGGTGAGCCAGAATGTTAAGTGTTTTTGCATTACCAGCACATAAAGACATAGTTGAGTTGGGAACTTGAAGGTCGCCGGTTCAAGTCCCACTCGGACCAAAAAAAAGAACAATGTGGACTGGCAGTTGGAGAATGCTGGTCCACATCCTGGGCATTGTCGAGGTGCCCTTGAGCAAGCCACCGACCTACACTGCTTGTTGGGCACCGTGGCAAGTGTGGCTCCTCTACACTGCATGTGTGTGTGTGCACACCTGTGTGTAATGTGAGTGGGAAAAAAGAATTTATCAATTTGGGAATAAAATAGTATATTAAAACAAATATATAAAAAAAATAATGTGTCTTTATGTGCAATGAACAGATGCTGCATTTTAAACAGTTTCTCTGTGGAGCTGTTTCACAGTGTGTGGTTGTTAAGTTTGTTTTAAGTTCTTGAAAGCGTCGGGTTGTCTGTTTTTAAAAATTTGCTAGAGAGAAGATTAGAGTAAATCGCTGGTTGAGCCTTTGCCTCCTCCTGAGGGGAATATCAACTATCTTCCAAACACTTCTTAAATTAAGTGGTGCAATCTTGTCAGTGCTTTCTGCCTTGATGACGCTAGCAAACATTTGTATTCTACACATTCACCTGGAATTTGTGGACTCGACAGACAAATGCACATCATTGAAGCGACGTTTGTGAATCCTGAAGGATGGTCACCTGTGGCTACGATTGTTTAGCTGTTGAAGAAAAAAAGTAATTGATTCTTTTAATGCTCTTTCTTGAAAAATAAGAGTGTTTAGTGTTGTTTTTTAGCAAATTTAAAAAGATAATAAGATTTGACTACCTTAGCATTAGGATTGCGCTACATTTCTCTCACTTTGAAACACTCACACTTTTCAGGGACCATTTGTTGAATAAACCGCATTCACTTCATGGAAATGTAGCTTAAATTACTGTCACATACAAATGAGGTTGCACACAGATATTAATATCCTGATTATTAGGGTCAGGTCCTGTAAGTACTAATAGGAGGTTTTAATACTGCCTGTGAAATGTTTATATCTTCGAAACCTGTCACTGGGATTTTTTTCGTTCCTCTGATTGGATGACATTTCAAAGTCTGCCCTTTAGAGATGATTCAAATCTTACCACTCATCCAAACCTCAAGCCTAATAGAGTGGAAGTAAGACTCTCTTCCTTCAGGCCTCTCTACGCAGGCTGCTTCTGTTTTTAAAGCTCTAGGCAAGAACGTACCGTGAGTGCAAATGTGGACAGGTATGACTTTCACCGACATTTTCTCTGCAGGACCTAAAAAACGCAATTTGGAGTTGTAATACTATGTGACCTGCCTTGCGTTCATCCCTGCAGTTCTAACATAACCTGACTTGTCTGCCATCTTCCAGATCCCTCAGTGGTGTGTGGACATGGTGAGGTCAACACCGGGGCCGAAGAGAGCTGTGGCCTGCACCCAGCCCAGGAGGGTAGCGGCTATGAGTGTCGCCCAGAGGGTTGCTGATGAGATGGATGTCATGCTGGGCCAAGAGGTGGGCTACTCCATCAGGTTTGAGGACTGCAGCTCTGCCAAGACAGTACTCAAGTAAGAAAGCTGGTTGAAAATATTCACCTTGGTTCTCTTTTTATGTTTTTTGACAACTTGTGACAATTTCTGGTTTCTTTACCTGTCTGTCAGTAAAAGTTTTGTGCCTTGGACAGAAAATAATCATTAGGTGAATCGATAAGATAAAGATAATCACCCCTTCTCTCACACTCTCCTGCAGTGGCTGATAAAACAGCAAAAAAATGCAAAAGGTCCTCTGTAGAGATAATGTTTGGTTCACACAGTGAACTCTCTCCCTCTGTTGATTCTAAGGAAATCTATAGCCCCCAGAATCCTATACGCTGGGCCTTTTTAAATTGTCTTATACTTGACTGACACAGGATACATTCACATTCAAATTCACCATAATTTTATCCTCGCCCTTTTATGTCTTTATGTTCTACAACCGAGTGCTTTGAAGAGGGGGATTTCTCCTCAGGGGCATGACGTGCTCATTACATACATTTTAAGCAGGGGTTTATTCCAATAATGCCGTTGCGGCGTACACGAGGATAAAGTCTGCATGTCCTCTGTTCACACAGGTACATGACAGATGGAATGTTGCTGCGGGAGGCCATGAATGATCCTCTGCTCGAGCGCTATGGTGTCATCATCCTGGACGAGGCACACGAACGCACATTGGCTACGGATATTCTCATGGGGGTCCTGAAGGAGGTGGTCCGCCAGAGATCTGACCTTAAGGTAAAAACAGTTCAAAATATGCCGAGTTTAGAGTGTATATCGAAAAACAAATGTCTTTCCACTTACAAGATGAGATATCAGCACTGATGGCAAGTTCCCTACATATTTATAGGACTATTTATGCAGCACCTACATTCGCTGTTTATTCTGTAAAGTCAAGTCTACCTCACTTTTATTTTGTCTCATCTCTAAGCCTGGTGTTGAAAGTACCCTTGACAGCAGTGTGATTTGTTCCCACAAACATGTCCCACTTAATGCCGACAAAACACTGTTAAAGCCCTAAATATTACTTCCCCTGAGGATATATTCAGTGACAGCCAGTGTTAATGTCCCTCTTCTGTCACTCCTCCCCGTTGTCACATTTTTTCCTGACAGTGTCCCCATGTCTGACAGCCGTGAATCTGTTAAGGAAAAGAGAAACTGCTTTTGGGCTCAGAAATGCACATCTATTCTGCACCACAGCCCTAGTGGAGATTGCTCCACGAGTCAGTCATTTTAAGCCAATCAACTGGGGGAGGAACAGCAATGTTTCGGCACGGATGGGAGGCAGGCAGAAGTTTTATAGGCAAAGTGTGCCAGACATCATTCTCATAAAGCAGATGGATAATGACTAGTTGTTTGTCAGCGTGGAATCAAAGGTTAGATTGTTGTTCGCGGACTGTTAAATGAGGTCTAGGGTTATTGGGAATGATCATCCACCCCACACCCCTCCATCTCCTTCATCCCCTATCCCCTACCAAATTTGAAAGTTTAATTTGCCTTGATTAAGAGCAATTACGATGTCTCGCAGAGCGTAAAGCGAAATGCCGAGACACTGGCCCCTGAAAATGTTTGAGATTGAAAATGGGAGACGTGTTTCCCATCAGAATCCTAATGCGCTCTATCTAATGGCTCTGGAGAGAACATTGTGTACCCAACATCAGGAACAAGGACTGTCATAGCTCCGTGTAGGTCAGTGACTTGCAGTGCAATGCCAAGTTCTGCACTATGGACACCATCTTGGGTTTGTGCCAGCGCCCTCATCCTAAATTCTGATTCAGAGCATTCTCCAGCCTGTAGAGCATTTTTCACTCTACGTCTATTCTGTATTTAGTAGCACCCTTATCCAATTAGCATGTGTCCTTATCCCCAATTATCATCAAGCCGTATAAAATGTTAACTCATTCTACACTTGAGTGCTCACGCCCATAATCAGCACAGTCATTTACACTCTGCTGTCTTTACTCCTAGTTTTATTTTCCCTTTCACCTCATTTTATGAATACATTGTCCCTCACGGACTTTGCTCCTCCATTCCCGTGCAGGTGATTGTCATGAGCGCCACGCTCGATGCCGGGAAGTTCCAGGTGTACTTTGACAGCTGCCCACTGCTCACCATCCCCGGACGCACGCACCCCGTGGAGATTTTCTACACGCCCGAACCGGAGCGGGACTACCTGGAGGCGGCCATCCGCACTGTGATCCAGATCCACATGTGTGAGGTGGATGAAGGGGACGCTTTGGTCTTTCTCACTGGACAAGAGGTACAACTTTAAGGGGCCGTTTGATTATTTTCTGTTGAACTGCGTGTGTTGTTGTACAAAAGCCAGATTTGTGGTAAAATTGGCACCACATATCTGGTTTGGTTCTTTTATTGAAAGATTCTGTTTTGTGTGTGTTATCTTTGGAGAAGTGGTTCAAAGTATCTAAATATATTTACCTGAGGTACTTGAAATTTTCCTTATTTGCTAGTTTACACTTCTAAAGCACAATAAAGCAACAATTCAGAGGAAAAACCAGAAGAGATTCAGATGAATAAAAAACAAAGTAACAAACAACAAAATATAATCAACAACTAACTTATGCAATATTATGCATTAAGATAAGTCTTAATTGAACTCTTCGTCAAATATAAAAGCTACCCAGCAGCACTATAGTGAGAAACATGACCAACTGTAAAATGAATGAATGTATTAATAATTATAATTCAGTAATATGATATACATGATTCTGAGATGAGCCATTCTGCATAACGAGTACTTTTACTTTTGGTACTTTAAGTATATTTTGATGCTGAATTAATGCTTTTGTACTTTTACTCACGTACAGTATTTAATGCAGGACTTTGAGCTGTAAGAACGTATTTGTAGACGGTAGTATTGCTACTTTAACTTTAAATTCTTCATCAAGACTTCAAAATGGCATAACATTAGCACAATTATCTAGTCCAAGCTGAGCTTTTCAAATTGCATTCTGTCAGACAAAACAGCCAATTTACTATTATGTAAAACTGAGAAAAGCAGTAAATCCTCACACAAAATCTAAATGATTAAGCAATTATCAAAGTAGTTTTCTGTCAGTCTCTAATCGGTTGACTACTTGTTTCTAGATAGATTTTATAATGATAATTTTGTCCAAACAAGGCAACAAGCATATTAATCTAATTACAAAGATGAGTTGCTCACATGCACTGTATCATGAGCACATACTCACACAGGCACTCCTCTGCACAGGAAGTGATTAATCCTCAGATTGATAGATGTTAATGCATGTGAGCGTGCCTGTTTGGGTACCACCAGGATTTTTCACAGTGAAGGCAAGCGAAGAAAAAAAAAAAAAAAAACTAGGAGTGACCCAGATTCTGCCCTTCCCACGAATCTCTGAAATTAAGTCATTTATTATTTTTTTCCCTCCCTGCAAATGTTGTCCACTGATGTGTAATGGAGGGCAGGGTTCATGCCCAAAATGATGAATTTGGTCACAGCAGGGTGGACACACACGTACCACCCTGCACACATGCGCACATACACGCACGCACGCATGCATGCACACCACACACACACACACACACACACACACACACACACACACACACACACAGAAAAGCAGCAACAAATGTCGCAATGTCCTGATCATTGGACAGGAGAAGCCTGTCAGAGCCAACGGTGCTGGTATGATTATTCTCTCAGCACTCTGACAAAATGCTGTTGGAGACCATGTGATTGCCTGTGGTTGTAAAGGTGAATGTGACGGGTGTAAATACAACACAAATTGCTCTGGAGATTAAAATGACATGTTGGATTGTTTTGTTGTACAGTAACAATTTTTCATCTACACAAGGAGTCTTTGAAAGCTCTCATGTAGTTGTGTCTCTCTGGCTTCCCCAGCTGCACCTTGTGACGGGTTGTTTATTAGCTGTAATTATTTGTCACTCGACAGTGTTTTGACTGTGGCGGTCCACCTACGTCAGTTTTCATTTGCCGAAGCGGGATCAATATGCGGCTTGCTGCAAAAGGGATGAAGCCATCGGAGGGGCATGGTGTTTGAAGTGGTCTCCACCGAGGGCTGATAATTGATTTTAGAATTAGCCTCATCCCAGCTACTTGGATGGCCAGAAACACTGATAGTCTCTCCTATGAATGTGTAGAAAAGTCTTGGATTTTTTGCAGCCAATGTGTAAAACATTTTTGCAGTTTGATGTAATTTGTTGATTTATATTCCTTCACCCTACACCACCGCCCTGCACTGTGTCAAACTAAGGCATTACTGAGAGCACTCCCACAGTGAGTTCATTATCACCCCTTCCTAATTGGGTTAAAGAAGTTAATGTGTGGTAGGTCTGGCAGAGATGGGTGTTCAAAGGGTGCTGCAGCGCATCCCTCGAGCGCTTCTTAACCTCTTCAGTCTCCAAGCAACTTTGATGTAGACTAATGATTGGGAGGCAGATCCATGGTGAAGCCATAGACTCTTTTTATCTGGCTGTTTAATTTATATCAGACGAAAGCAAAACGCACAGGAACCTCTTCCCCTCTGTTAGTTTTTTTTCCTGTGAGATATTTTGCTTCCACAAACAAATGGAACTGAAGCACCAACGCCAAACAAAAAAGTCGAAACTTATCACAGCTGTTGAGCAAAGATAAGTCCTAATATTTAAGCTTCCCCCTCAGCAGCTAACATCAAAACACGGGTATTGGCAGGGGGGTTGTTTGCTAGTCAAGAGGAGTGCCTAAATGTGTCGGTTATTAGCTTGGCTGTAGATTGTTGCTTCTGGGGTCGCAGGGAGAGCTGGTGGACAGGTTCCCAACACTGGCCAACTGCCCCTACTTGTGTGCAAACACAGACACATGCACACACTCACACGCGCACTCTGTCTTGATGTCCCTAAGGGATAGACAGCCAGCTTGCTTCCAGCACTTTGGCAAAGAGGTCCATTTTTTTCTTCATGGCAGCTGCTGCATCCAGAGGCTTGATAGGCTATTAATACCCAGGCTAATTTTACCAATCCATTCAGATTTACCGTTTTCCACTTGTCAGTGTGTTGATTAAGAGGCACATGGCCATCAGCAGGGTTTGACTTAATGCGATGAACAAGGGGACAAACAGGGCTAATAACACACTTGCAGTCCAGAAGGAACACGGTAAACACCACCGTGGTGCTTTCTCATGTCAAGGCAAGTGTTTCAGGCTTCACACAGTGGTGCATATTCAGTCACTCCAGGTCATGATTAAACTAATTTAAGCACAGTATGCTATTTAGAGACAGAAACAAAGATGTCAGCAACGTTTTTTGGGTTGTTTTGTCTGCCTACTAAATAGTCAGTATGCGTGAAGAGTCCTGGTGTTGCCCATCGTGTATCAGAAAGCAAAAGTAAGATAATTTTGGGAATTAGAATTTCTGTTCATCTGTGTCTTATTACTCCTGTTTTTGCTGCATTGCTCCCATGGGCCTGCAGGTGGTGCAACAGTATAGGCTGTAACGTGACACATGTAGTAACCACTGCTTCATGAGGATTAAATGATTGTTGTTAGCAAAACAAAGGAAATGGTTCTAAACAGCGGAGAGTCGCCTTGAAAAGAAAAGCTCTTATGTTGATAAAGGCCGTACCAGAAATTACTTAAAACCTTCAAGCATGATCGTAACGTGTGTGCATAGGAGAAGGTAAAAGTCTTTCTATGTTAATGAGTTACAAGCATGGGGTGCTTTTGGAATATGTATGCATATTTAGTACATTTAATGGTGTGTTCCAATAGGCCCTTCGAGAATAAGCACTAGCCCTGTGCTCACTATCATGCTTTCTTATTCCTGGCGCTACTCAGGTCTTCTGCATGTCTGCCAGCCCACCGGCTCTAGAACGTTCAGCTTCACTAAACTGATCTGCCATGATTTGCCGCTGGTTATGCATCAGTGCTGCAGTCTCATCTCACATTCCCCCTACAATACTGCACTGTGGAATAATGAACCCTGTTTGAGTCTGTCTGGCTCTGTGTGCGTGTGCGCCCTTCCGAGCGTGCGCGTCCATGTTTTCCATGATTGCTGCGTTTGACAACAGAGCCACAGGGAGCTCGGCAAAGCATACTGCAGTCCAGGTTTAATTTCCTCCGTCAGATGGAGCGATAGTTAGAACAAATGTACTGTAGCAGGGAACCACGGTTTCCCCCGGCCACCTCTCCTCGCCCTCCCCCATCATCCAGATTCTCTGCCATTGTTTTTCCAGGTGTTTTTCACAGTCTGTTTTGATTTTGCTGTTTTGCATACTCAAGCGACACCTGGATTAATTGTTGCTCTCTCCAACCTTTCAGGAAATTGACGAAGCCTGCAAGCGGATCAAGAGGGAGGTCGAAGACCTGGGGCCTGAAGTCGGTGACATCAAAATCATCCCACTGTACTCCACGTTGCCTCCACAGCAGCAGCAGAGGATCTTTGAGCCACCCCCACCCAATAAACCAAATGGTGCCATCGGAAGGAAGGTATGACTGCCTTGTTGTTATAAAAACACTTGGGGGGGCGGGGGATAAGGCGGGCAAAGGAGGAGGGCTGTAAGGTGGGGACTTAACTTTTTTCCCCTTTCTCAGCTTTAGCGCAGAACTGACTCACACAACATATGCTGCTTTTGTCAGCATGCGATTCTCTGCTCTAAATTATAACTGGGGTATTACTCAAGCCCTCTGAGCCTGAGGAAAGTACTGCATTCTCAGTCATTTTTATCTCTCCACTACATTTGCACAGGCCCTGCTGCTGCTCAAAGAGGAGGCCTAGGACCATGTGAGAAGGTGCACGTTTTATATGAGCTGATTAAAACAAGACAAGTCGTCCTCTTCCTCAATCACTTAATCTCTGAGGAGTGGATGATCCTCTTATTGATACAGACATGGAGACAATTCCTCTCTTTTGTGTGACAGTTTCTATTCAGACGGGCTCATCACCAGAGTAGCAGCACCACCTGCGCTGCCACGCTGTTGGCCAGGGATCTGACAGAATATCAGAATATCATCGCTGCCATGAATGAGCAAACATTCACCCCCAGCATCTGATAGGGGGCGATGTTGATGAATGACTCATTGCTACAACCCCTCTAATTGAGGCAGATCAGGCTGACATATGAGCAGCGAAAAAATATTTATGGGCTGTCAAAGTTGAACACGTTCCGATACTTTTAAAATGCTCAAATCATGCTGGAGTTTTGGAATATGGCTTTCCTCGCAATGTGAATTAATCAGAATTGTAATAAGACAGGCACAAGGAAAGTAAGGATCAAGTGTGTTATCAAGTTTACATTTACAGCGAGGCATAGGCTGAGGGTTCCCCACAAGGTTTGGATCAAACATTACAGCACCATCTTTCTTTACTGTCTCGGGTTTTATGGTTTCATCTCTTCC
>OMLP01029159.1:0-10986 GCA_900302685.1 Spondyliosoma cantharus | reverse complement strand
AGGTGGTCAGACGATTACGATACAGCTTTCAAGAGCAATGGAAACGTGGGAGGAGGACGATGGAAGGAAAGACAAGAAATGGAAGAAAAACAGAGAAAGAAAAGGAAACAAAAGATGAGACGAATGACTAGACAAAAAAAATTAATCAAAAAGGTGTGTGTCAAGGTGAACATAGAAGAGAATAAAAAAATATGGGTCAAGTCATCACTACACAAATAAATGTATCCTACGTTTGGCCCCGAGTCTTTACCTGAGGAGAAGCATTGGTGCTACGCTGTGGGGACTGGCTGACAGGAGGGTCAGGAAACTCCACCCCATTTTTGACACGGGGTCGTCTCTGCACTTCTACGTAGGTGACGGGGAAGATGCCCTGGCGGTTGGTGCCTGAGATTTTGCCTTCATACCAGTTTTCATCGACTCGACGAATCAATGTGATCCTCTCTCCCTGCAGAAACATGTTTAATAGGTTCAGGACAATGTTAACAAATGAAGATGTCTGTAATGAAGAATTCCCTCTATGTACCTTTTTAAAGGACATTTCCACCACTGTGTCCCCAGTGAAGTTGAAGCGGGCGAGAGCTTCTCCATACTCCAGTACCTGCACTGGGACACTTTTCTTTGGCTGGGCTTTCTCTGTGGGGGGGAGGAGCTGAAGAATACAACAAATGACAAGACAATACAATTATTCACACTGTGCGAAAAATACATCTCTTAAACCGCAGCTGAATGACGCAAAAATTGGAGAACAATGTAAATGACAAACTAAAACAAAAACATTATTTCAATAACTTGTCCTAGTTCTTCACTTCTTTGAACAGTAATTACTGAGTGAAGAAAGACAGAGAGAACACACGCACCTCAACATAACTCTGAGGGAAAATGCCGACTCTTCCATGGTGTTCCCCTTCATACCAGTTTTGATCCACCTGTCGAATAATGTAGACGATGTCTCCTTTCTGAAACGGTAATTCCCTACAAATGTTCCAAAGAGGTTGGTTACACACTTTGAAGAAAAGTCAAAATTTTGAATTATGAAAATGAAGCAATTGTGGTTATGCAGACCTATATCTAGCAGCACTTCTTAGCTAGTCTGCTCGGAGGATCTGATGGGCTTGTTTAATTCAAATTCAAGTAAAAGTTAAGTTGTAATGTCTTTCCATTATTCTACTACTCCAAACAGTCATTTCCTTTGATTGTAAGATTTTTTGGCCTGAAGTTGGTAACCCCACCTATGAGTCAGAAGTTAAAACACATGCCAAAAACCACTTCAGCAAACTCTGTTTATCTTTAAATACAACAAATACCACCTGCTGTGAGACTCAGATACATAATAGGTAGGCAAGTAGGTAGCTTGATAGATTTAAACACAGTGTCCCAGCTTTATTGGAATTGAGACTGCAGGAAAAACTTACTTTAGAGTTTCTGCTCTGAAGTCGAAGCGAGCCATGGCTGGAGTTCTCTGTGTGGATATAAAACAAAGGTGGGTGACTAATATTTTATGACAGTGACAGTTGACAGCTATTCAGACTAAAGACTAAACGCCCTCATGTAGCTACATCTTTTTTACTTTGTGTTTACTACACTCTCTGGGCTAAGTGTGAAGAAAAGATTCTTCTGGTGAGCTGTAAATCTGCCCAACTTGTCCCCTCAGTGCGCAGTCTAAACATAAATATTAAAGCAATGACAGCAATGAGGTGCATGTGACTGGCTGGGTTACTTGTCCTCTGGAGCATTCCCAGTATGAAACTATTGTGGGTTGTTTACTGTGAAACTGCTCTGCCAAGAGAGCAGGCACACCTTGGTAAACACATCTGGAAGTCCGGAAGTCCATTTGAAATACTCAGTGATAAACTCAACAACTCATATCTTGCCTTCTGTCACTGCTCTCACCCTCTGAATGTTTGACCCAGAGGAAATAGCGATCTGTGTGCAGAAATGACGGGCCTGTCTGCTGCTCGCCGCCTGACTCACACACAAACTGACAAAGCATCTGCCGTCCCTTTTCCTGCTTACAGAAGGATAAGACGCGGCCCTGTGCTGTACCTCTATGCCTGATTTCCTCTTCTCTGTGTTATCTGTGATGTTGAGCAGGTCACCGAAGCGCTCGTTGGTGATGAACTGGTGGTGTGTTGGGACAATGCCTGTGTGTCGCCTCGACGCCGTGTCAGCCTCTTCCTGTTCCCGCTTCAGCCGCCGCTGCTCCTCCAAGATTTTCTGCCAGGAAACCAGACTGAAGTGTTTGTGCCTGCAGATATGGGTCTCTTCTACTCTTTTATTCATGTGACATGTTGTTGGTTATGTATAATATATGATTTCCTCATTCATAACCAGAGATGGAATATAACTTAGTTACTCAAGCACTATACTTAAGAATACTTTTGAGGAACTTATACTTAACTGGAGTATTTCCATTTTCTGTTACATTATAGCTACACACAGAGTTAAATATTGTACTTTTTCCACTATATTAATTCGAAGACTCTAGTTACCACTTTTTGGGAAAAAAGCATGAAAATTGCACTGATTCCAATAATTAGAAAAATGCTGAATATCGGAATGGGTAGAGCAGTAGGATAGAGTACGGTCAAATTATATTGACTGTGAATCATGCTAGCATAGTGTTACCTTTCTAAAACAGCTGAGCTAAAGGGTGCTATGAGCTGAGTGGACTAGTTAATCTCCCACTGCTGAGTCTGATCTAAGGTATGTCCCATTTACTGGAGCAGTGAACAACGTTTACATTGATGATGAAGGACATTTACATTGCAAAAGTTCATAACATAGCATTATGGTGTGTGTTTTCTGAAACTTCAGAATTTACCTCTTTGTCCCCATGACGTCTCCGTAACACCTCATCCGGGCTCTCCCCATGTGCTGGGGACGAGTCTGAAACAGAAACAGATAGAGGGAAAAGTTGTGAAGCATTTACACTGTCAACCTTGAGGCCAAATCCAATTCAAGAACAAAACTTTCCAAATATAGGATGATGATATTGCAGTCAACTCCTTAATTCCAATGAAAAGAATGACAAAAAATATATAATAAATACAACCAGGCATGCTTTAAATGAACACTGTAGTATCTGCAACACTTAAAACAAAAAAGCACACACATTCAAAAAGCCAAATGCGATCCTGCATGCACGTAGGAATGAACACAGAATGATCCGATGTGTGTTCATGACAAAACAAACGCAGGAAAGAAAATATGAAACCTACTGTACTTTGGCCAAAACATAAACATGACATCATGATTTTACTGATCGACCAACCAGCATCCATTACTTTACTGAAGTTTCACCTTCATCATATTAGCTCTGTATCTTCATGACTTTATGTGCTCGCCCGCACCACCATAGATGTTTCATTCTGTGTCCCAGCGAGGGCCACAAGAAACAACTATTAATGTTTCAGGTTTGTGTCTGATGCCCCAAGTAGTGGCTGTTGTGTAACAGAAATCAATGCTGGGAACATCCATTCTGGCTAAAACAAACCTTTCATAGTGAGCGAATGAAAGATGGCTGATGTAAATTGTTCCAGAAACAGAAAAATAAAACTGATACAGACATGGTGAGACATCAATTTGAGAGAGCGTATGCAATGTTATATAAAAATATCCTGCTTAAACATTACAGAGGAATGCTGGGATTGTAGTTTAAGATAAGACTTTAAAATATATAGCCTGTGTAAGGCAAAGATTTGACATCTTTCAAAATGTAATAAAATGCAGAATTTGATATGTATCGATGTAATGCTTACGCAGGTTCAAGCACTCTTGCATACAACTCAAATTTGATGTCACCAGGAGATAGATACGTTACCAAAAGCTGCCTGAACCTCCTACAGTCACTGAAGTGTTTTGATGGGACCATACTCATTCACAGTGAAATGGAAGAGCACCACACAGCACAATCAGAATGAGATGGAGGCTTCCCTGTCACTTTGTAAACACACGACACAGACTACAGATGGAGGGCGGCGGCGTCGCTTTGTGGAGAGAAGGGACACAAGGTGAAGAGAGAGGCGAGATAAATGAGTGACCACAGAGGGAGGAGAAGAGGAGGGTGACAGTGGTGAAGGGATGGAGATAGCCACCTCTGCGGTAAGCTGCCAGCGGCTGCAGTAGGTTCCCGTTGGCATCCAAGCCCTGCCCGTTACTCAGGTGGTCAGTTCCCTCGCCGTTACTCAGCCTCTCCAGGACCTCCAGGGAGGACAGGCGCTGAGGGATCGAAGGTCTGAGCTCAGGAGACAGAGTGCAGGGCCTCTGGGTGCCTGTTGTTACCTTGGTGGCTAACAGGGTTCTCCGAGTTTGGTGGGACTGCAGGTTTTTTCGTAACCTGAAGGGAGCGGGGCCCATGAGAAAGAGGTTCCCAGGCAGCGTGGTCTTCTTTTCCAGAGACGGTGCCTTCTCCTGCTGGGTTGTGGCCTGCTGCCTCTCGTGCCTGAGGATGGTGGTGAAGCGGGTGTAGGAGGCCGGGCAGGAACCTTTGCATTTGCTGGGTTTGTGGAGGAGTTGATGGTTCAGGTGGTGCAGGTGGTGTTGGTGGTGGTGGTGGACATGGTTGTGTTGTGGAGGGGATGCTGTCAGCTGTGCGGAGGGACTCTTTGATTCACTGACATTTGGGCGGATCAGTTCAGGGGACCTTCTACTGAAGATCTGCTCGATCTCAGCCTCAGTGTTAGAAGGGGACTCAGTCCTGACAGTGTGTCCATCCTCCTCCGAGGAAGCAGAATCCACTACCGTCACACTGGCCTCCTCCCCACAGCTCTTCCCCTCTGCCTCCACCGGGGAGCAGGCATCCGTCTGGGTGGCGTCGGCTACCAAAAGGGACTCCGCTGACACTGCAGAGGCCATGTAGAGGTGGGCGGGGCTGTGGTTGGGGCTGTGGCTGTGGCTGGAGTGCAGGGTAGGCAGGGAGGAGGAACGGCTGGGCGCCGGGCTGGACCGCTGGATGATCATTTCAAACTCGCTGACCCGTGACGACACTGCATCTCGTGGAATGTTACCCTCGTCCTCTCCCTCTGACCTTTCACCCCTGTCGGCCTTTGCCTTCTCAAAAAGAGAAGCCAAGCTGCGGACGCTGCCGTGGGGGCTGCAGCCGGCTGAGCTGGGCCGTTGGATGTGATGCATGGTCCTGTACAGGCTGGAAAACTCTGATGCACTCCTCCTAATTGCAGGGGAAACATTCCTGAGGCCATCGATGCACTCAGAGCCACAGCTGGACTTACAGTCTGCATGTTGCCCACTCTCCCTTTCCTCTGCTCCAGCAAAGTCTGAGTCACACGGCCCCGTGTACAGATCCTCACAGCTGTGGGCCTTTGGGTGCCTGACAGCTTTAGTCCTGCTTTCCTGACTGTCACCACTGGGCGGCAGCAGCTTGGGCTTGAACTTAGAAGGTAGGATTTGGGGTATGCACGCTTTGGCAGCAGATAGAGGCTTCATACTCTTACACTGGTTACCTATTGCATTACTGGCAAGAACCGATCGACTATTTACAGAGGAGCAGGGTGAAATTATATAGCTATTCCCACCTTTATAATCCACTGGCAAGCATGCAGGACAACAGAATAAACAACATATTAGATTACAATGGTCACAGGTTCACACACACTAAAACAGAGTCAGGCACATTTCTAAAGTAAAGACCGAGTTTCATCTAAAGTAGATGAGAAGAGGAAGCAGACTTGATGCACTGTGCATCAAGTAATAGATGACTGTTATACTAACAGCATGGCACTGTACTGATGAGTTATGCTTTGTCAAAATGGAACAAGGGGAAATTTACAGTCTGACTTATTAATATTACTGTAAACAGCAACATAAGTGAAACATTAAGTATTAAAACAGCAATATGCCATGAAATGTTATGTGATGTTGGAGGTCATATAGGAATTCTTAACACCGACTGCAGTATCAATTTCAAAATGAAAAGAAAAAAAATAACCTATTCAAATCTTTTATGTGTTCATGCTAGAGCTAAACGTTCCCACATGACTGACGCCTGTCCCACTCTAACCTCCCACACATATTCTTCTCTTCTACTTTTAGCAATTAGACAGACGGCTGCAGTGATAAATGGCCTGTGGCACTGTTGTTAATACACAGCTCCCCCGCGCAGTTGTAAATAAAAAATGTATCCTGAGTCAACCTGCCCAGTAAAATATGACTGTCAAGAACCTCTGAGAAATACTCCAGTCTCAGTTACTGGCTATAGTATGCGCGTGATAGCACCACAGATGGAACTGGGAAATGACACAACACTTTCACATGCTGTGAGACTCTTGTGTATCATGAGTGACCCATCTGTCACGTTCATATCTACCAGAAAAACACACGCTGAGGAAGTTAACTAGATTTTATCCAGAGCATGTGGTAACAAAGGGTTCAGCCCACTAAAAAGGCTTCAGGCTCAGTTCTTTAAAACACAAAGATTAATACAGATATTTCTTTTTTATTTTGTGAGCACAAGACAGAAACACATGACGGAGTGTTTGGTTTCTAGCACTTGGTTATTTCTTTGAGCAAGAGGCTAATGAAAGAGTGTGTTAGTCAGTTGACTTTGGTGCCGAATCCATTTACCACATGGTTCCACAATTCTCTGCTTATACAACTATATTAATATGTCTTTGTTGCAAGACCTCTAATGTAAATGATTCCTATTTTGAACTATTCATAATAAGTAGGGCTACAACTAATGATTACTTTTATTATTCATTAATTCGCCAATTCTTTTTAATCAATTAAGGAAGAGAACCACACAGCACACTATGACGTCTTCATGTTGCTTCTTTTGTCCAACCAACAGTCTAAAACCCAAAGACTTTTCATTTACTCTCACAAATGGCAAAGAAAGGCAGCACATTTTTACATTGAAGAGGCTGGAACCAGCTCATTTTTGGTATTTTTGCTTAAAAAATAACTGAAACAATTAATTGATTATCAAAATAGTTGGTGATTCATTTTTTTCAATCGACTTATTGATTAATTGACCAATTGTTGCAGCTTTAGCCAATATATCATTGTGGAAACATATTGAACTTGAAGGACACACTCTGAGGTGACATGTGTTGCGTGTCTTCCCAGATGTAATGTAATGACATATTTCAGGGCATGCTGTCCCTTCCTGTCTTTTCCTTACATCTCCTCTGGCCCACAGCACTCCTCTCTCTCCCCGGCCATGTGCATAGGCATTCCAGCCCCTGACCTCACACTGACAGCTGACTTCCTCATGCCTACCCACCCTCTGTGTCCCTCCTGTTTATCTCACCCCTGTCTGGCTGGGTTGTGAGGAGCAGAGCTCTGTTTATCTCACACGTCCCCTCCTCATCCATCCCCTCTCTGGCCCTCCGCTCCCTGGTGCTGGAACGCTCTGGAGTCTTGCCCTAAGCCTGCCTAGCGACTGGCGACTCACAACTGGAGCAAGAGGGGGGGAAAATCCCCAAGGTTAGCTTCCATCAACTTAGCAAGACAACCTCACTCCCTCCATGAGTTTTCCAAAGCAGATGGCCAGGACAAGTTTGATGAAAACATCCATGGCGTCAATAATAAATCAAAAGCTGCTGAGCGAATGAATGCTGCGAGGTGATTGGCCAATGCTGTGAGGTCTGGGAGCAAAGAAAATGTGTGGATTCCAACAGAAAGGTAAACGGAAACACATGTATCCCTGTCTCTAACTGATTGGTTCTGTCTCAGTAGGAAAGGCCTTTAATGGCTGAACTGTCCATAAACATACACACACCTGCCTTTTTACTGGCCGCATATGTATCTAAAGTGGCTGGTATCCTACCTTTAGAGGAGGAGGAGCTGCCGTGGCGCTTGTTTAGGGCCCGTAGACCTTGTAAGGGTATGTCGCCGCCCTCCAGGACACTCTTGTAAACATGGCGGTCGCAGTCTGGAGCCACAGGCTCGCCCGTGGATGATCCACTGTCCTTCTCCACCTCGCTGTGTCCAGACTTGCTCGAGGAGCTAGACAGCGTTGAGAGGAACGCAGACAGCTAATTAAACACAGTTGAATTCATTCCAAGAGGTTGTGTTACATGTTTTTATGATAAACAGAGGCGCACAAATTGGATAATGAGCTGTCATATGGTTCTTATTTAGTGTATCTTGAGGTAATTCCTGTCTTCGCAGACTTGTGGGAGACAAAATAATCAGACACAGAAGAACTTGAGAAAGAAAGTGCAGAATTTAGAGGCTGATGTTGAGAGATGGCATGGCTACCGCACATGTCTTGGCATTCCATAGAGGCCAACAGGACAGATTTCTATAAATATTCTCTGAACATTCCCACATGGTGCATCAGCCCCTGCCATGCACCTGTACAACTCTCAGGTTTACTGTCTTTCACATGCCGCTCATGTGTTGCACAAACACAGTCATTAAACTGACAGAGACCCCAGTATCAGCTAGGTGAAATAAAGAACGCATACAAACCAGTTTCACTACTGTTAGGGGAGAGCAGAATGTGTTTTCCACAATGTGTTTTACATCTGCAGTGGTTGCCAACGCAGAGTTTTACAAGCTTGCACAAATATATGGATACATTACTCTCCTTGTTCGCTACCTCAACAAGAAGCTCTTTCATAGCTATTAGAAAAAAATATGTGCACTTCTGACAGCAGAGAGCCATTAAAATCATGTTGGTTCAACGTTACTTACAGGAATTCACTTAAATGTTATACAGGAAGTCTGCAGTACAGGAGCCATGCAAGATTTAAGACAATCTCTTGGGAAGGTTCTGGTTAAATCAACAGTCAGTATCCTGACAGAGATCATGTGACGCTGCAGGTTGTCTGTAATGTTTATCTATTTACCTGGAGTGATTGTTCACAGCTTACAGAACACGTGAATTGCAGATATTTTTCTCGTATACTTAGAATGTCCTGACCATTCTTTATTCTTTATGCTTTTTTTAACTTATTACCTCAGCCAAGGAGGTTATGTTTTCACCCACGTCCACTTGTTGATTGGTTTGTCAGCAGGAATACATAAAATCTACTGAACGGATTTCCACAAAACTTGGAAGGAGGATGGGTCTCAGGCCAGAACAGATCCTATTAATTTTTGGTCCAGTTCTGGATAAAGAGAAAGATCCAGGAATTTTTCTCACTTTCTTTGACATCGCAAGATTTCTTTTTTTACATTTTCACTGATCTCTCAGGGAATAACGCATACAAAAGATTGCCAGGAAACAAAAGGTGAAGGCATGCGCTCTACTGAGTGTTATTCCAGCTTGCTCAGCTTTTGTTGTCCTTCCTCTTAGCTGTATGTTTATTCCTGTGCACACTGACAGCGATAAAAAACTTGTGTCATACAACCAAAATGTGCTGTTATTTATATGAATCCTCCATATGCAGGGTTTTCTTTATCACTGTTATTTTCGGCACTATGTAAGCCAATTGAATGTAAAAACATTGTGGAGAGCAAAACCAACTAAATGACGGATCTAATGGTTGAAGTTAGTTCCCAGAGGACTTCTTTAATTAGTTTTATCGTCAAGGTTTTTTTGGTGTTGATTATGTATTATCTTCTCTAGCTTTTCCAACTTTTGTACACAGATATAATAATAGTCTTAAATGAAGTGATATTGCATATTTTTTATAGACTAAGGTAAAATTTCTCAGAGGAAGACCTCAGCTTCCTGCAAAACACTTCTTCCACAAATGGAGGTGAAACGCTTATATACTTTACGATAGTAATACAACATTTACTTGCTATTTTTGTCTGTCTAGCATATTTTAAAGTTAATAACTACCATGCAAACACAGTGGGTCTCTACGCACAAAAAACGCACAAATTCACTTAGAGGTTCATTCATTCATCTAATGACACTACACTGGCACATGTGGTTTTGCACTTCACAATCAAATGATACCTTTACCAGAATGCTCTTCAAAATGTCTCTGATTTCAAACAGACCCCAAAGAGAAAACAACTTCCTGCCCTAAACATATGTGCCTTTGAAGGAAGTTGGTTTATGACTTGAGGTTTCCTTTGAAAAGTTTGGGTGAGCAAGCTCCCAAGACCCCTTCATCAGGAACCCCTTTCTTCCAAGATTAACAAGGAATCAATGGATTAAAAACTTGGATTGGGACACTTTTTCAAATAGCTGGCCAAGGTGACATTAATGATTGTAGCAGATGGAAAGTTTGTAGCAGAAATGGAGGGAGAAGTTTATTTTCCCTGGACTGTAGCGCGAGACAGTCACCACGGCTCAGTCCTAAATTCCTTACATTTTATGACACAAACAGAAATAGAAGATGTCAATCTCGTCAGACAAAAACAAAAAAGATCAAGGGCTCGGTGGGCTTTGGTTTAACAGCCAGCATCCTCTTTCATAATCCAGCTGCTGGTCATATTTCTATATGCACACCCATTCAGGAGATAACGGTTTTTGAGTTATGCAGCAGCTGGGTGAGTTCCCTCTCTCCCAGTGACATCCAGGTTGCCGTCTTTAAATAAATCACCACATAGCAGTCATGTCTCCACACTACAACCACCCACCCCCTGAAAAAACAACATGAAATAAAGACAGAGGACACGCTGTTCTGGTAGCTTCTTGCCTCCTTAACAGGATCTCCTCAGGAAGCAGGAGTCCCCCTACGGTAGGCGGGCGAGCTCTACAGGGTGGAGAAATCTCTCACTGACATTTATCCTCATAACATGCCTTAAATAATCAACAACCTACTGGAAGGAGGAAGCAAGCTTTAAAGCACAAGTGTTCGCATAAGAAGAAAGCATGGACTTACTACTGCTGCAGGTCGGAGGCTGTTTCCAGGGGGCTGAAAGAGGGGGCACTCTGCAACAAACCAAACAAAGAAGTCATTGATAGATCCACAGGAAGGTCTCCTCCAGCTAGAACAGAGGCAGGAGCATTAGCTATGGCCAGATTCTCTCTTCTTTCCCTCTGTGTCGTTCACTCGCTGAGTCTGGGTTTTTGTCTCGAGCAGCCGGGGTTCTTAGCTTCTCTGGACTGGGCTTGGCATG
>OMLP01029158.1:0-13140 GCA_900302685.1 Spondyliosoma cantharus | reverse complement strand
CGGCCTCGTGGTCCCAGCAGTCCTCGATGGTTTCACACAGCATGGCCAGACCCTGAGGGAGAAGATCAACGCGACTGTCAGAGCTTCACTGATCGGTTTAGATTGGGATTTAAAAAAGGTGTCTGTATTGAAAAGTTAATTATTTTGGTGTTCCCATGACTGCTGGTAGATTATTGTGCGTGTTAGAAGAAGTGACAACAGAAAGATCTTCTCTTAGCTCACCGTGTGTTTCTGCCAGCAGTCTCGCAGGCAGGGCCTCAGTTTCTTATGAACGACGACCTCCTGCATGTCCTCCAGAGACGGATGCTGACCCACCTCCTCCTCGAACGGGAGCATGTACTCGTCCACTGGGCCTGCGAGCACATGAGCACAGTCCGACATAAAAAAAAAAAAATCATCTAGCGAATCGGAACACGACAAACCGATCGCAGTGCGTTGGACTCACCGTCAGCGGCGGTGCACCTCGCCGCGAGCTCCCAGAGCACGAGGCCGAAGGCGTACATGTCGATACGCAGGAAGGAGTCGCGCTGGAAGTTGATGGCGCCCTCCAGGACTTCTGGAGCCATGTAGCGCCGTGTTCCCACCTACAGCGTTCGAAAGGGTGGACAGCACAAGAGGTCAAAGGTCAGGCACCAGCATGACACGGCTCACAGATGGGCTGAGACGGCGAAAAGAGACGCTCGTCAAACCAAACGGGTTAAATATAAACCGTGGTGAGAAGATTTCTGAGGAAATGGGAGTTTCTGGGAATTACCTAAATCTGTTAACACTCAGATGATTCACATTATTCATCAATACTTCCCAGCAAGAACAGAACAAAACAACTCCCCTTTGCTACATTTAGCCCAAATCGCCACCCATTCCTGACAGTGCACACGCTTCCTTACATTGGAGCCAACAAAAACACTAACAGTGCCACCGTGACAACCACTTTCATGTCCAGCGTGCGTGTAGTTGTAATATTTTGACCTCTGATCGTGAACTGTACCTGTCCATGTGTGTCTCCTGCTGATTTTCCTGCTTCAAACTGCAGGGCGAGGCCAAAGTCAGCGACGCAGGCTGTCAGGTTACTCTTCAACAGCACATTCTTGCTCTTAATGTCCCTAAAAACGCACATAGAAAGAAGAAAAATACCGTCAGTCCGACAGAGTGTCTTGACTGATGCTGTGTGACTGATGAATTGGTTCACGTGTCGCCGGCGTACCTGTGAGCGATGGAGGGCTTGTGTCCGTCCTTGTGTCCCGGGATGTCTTCATGGAGGTAGGCCAGGCCGCGGGCTGTCGTCTGAGCGATGTGGCACAGCTCGTTCCACGACACCACGTTAGCCTTCAGGTAGTCCGTCAGCGAGCCCTGCAGGGACGATAAGGGGAGAAAAGAGACATCTGAGCTTCAGGTGCACTTTCAGCTACAGTCGGCTTAACGCTCAGCCTGCAGGCTCGGAACAGACGGAGATTAGTGCGGTCAGAAATATTGATTTTTTGATTCATATTTGAAACGTTTTCGATTCTCATTTTGTGCCGCATCAATACACCAGTATCTGCTACACGCTCTCTCTCTCTCTCTCTCTCTCTCTTCTTCACTAACATGGATTATTTGGTGTGAAGAGAAAAAAATAAACAAGATTCCAAGAAGGTCATCTTTTTTATCTGGACTATCGTCGTTCCGCTGTTCTGTTCTACTATCCAGCATATTAAGTTAGTCGTTTGACTTGTTGTCGTATCATAAAAACACACAAACAACAACATAACCATCAATGAATAGTCGTTAGTTTCAGCCCTGGTCCAGAAAGTGACTCGTGGCTGGAGAAGGGAACATTTCCTGCAGATGTTAGAGCTTCTTATTTATCCACTCATCGCTGTGATTATTGATCTTTAATCTCCAGACACCAAGAAAACTCTTTGTGTGCACGCTGAGCATCTGTAGCGACTGCTCTGTTGCATCCTCTTCTCTTTGCACAACATCTCTGTTCTTACGTAACGTACTGTATATGATACAAGGTCACTTCTGGCAAAGACGCGTGTAGCTGGCGGTGTTGCCACCAGAGGGCAGTAGACTCCAACAAATGGAGAAACTAATCCAATCATGTCCTGTTTTTGGATAAAATGCTTTCCAGTGTGTGTGTTCATACCCGAGTTCAGCCTGTGTTTTCAATCCTGTGTTGATTCCTATTAAATTGTGGAAATACAAGAAGCGAATAAGATAACATCTCTTTAACAAGACACCCATCCTCAGCTATTAATATCCCTGCTTTGTCTCAGACATGAAGAGATTCAGATGCAGGGAGTTTTTGGAGGTGGTGGTATCCTTCAAAGCAAGTCGTTGCACGCTACCGATGCTGCAAATCTCGAGCTCCCTCAGATGCGTGATACACCGAGGCATAAATCAGCTGTCAAGGAGACACTGAACTCTGCAATCACTCTTCCAGCTGCGTTACACAAGCCGAGGCTCAGGCCGAGCTCACGTTCACACCTCTGCGCTCAGAAAACAGTCAGGAAGGAAGAGCTTTTTGCGGGTTAAAGATCAAGTTATGTCTCCTCGAAAGAGTTAGGAAATAATAGCATTTGCTTGACGAGGCACTAAATTGTGTTTCTGATATATTACCGATGGTACGACCTTTCAGAAAACTCCTTTAAAACAAATTCCTTCAACGTTATTTCTACGTGGAGAGCTGCTACAAGTCAAGAGTAGCACTTAGTAGCAGCGCTGCAGAGTTAAGTGGCTTACAAAGAGCCTCACCGGCACACCCACAACCTTTAATTTTTCAACCTTTATTCACGCAGGGAAGGTTTCTTAAGCACGCTGATTCAAATTCCTCGCCTGGCTGGGGAAATTCAAGCAAGTGAGGCGTACGCACTTCGTCGGTAATGACCCTCAAAACACAGAGGCACTTAATGCCCCAAAAGCTCCAAAGACTGTGCGGTTGAGAGGGTGACTGAAGCACAACGGGGCTAACAAAAGCTCGAGTTCTCTGGATAAACAAGGCTTAAAAAAAAGGGAGAAAACAGCACCGAGCGTATTGTAATTATGGATTAGCTCTTAAGGCACCAAACACAATCAATACAATGTGGAGGTTTTTAAGGAATGTACTCCTCCTTTCTGCAGCGTCCTGGAGGGTTTCAGATATCTGTACACTGAGCGCGACATGTGAGCGTTTACATGGACACAAACAACCTCGTTAGGAGAAGAAATCAGGCGGGAAATCAAAAAATTTTTTTTACACTTTCATGCACAGCTGGTCAGTAATCAGATTCCTCCAGCAGCATATTTTGGTCTATTTGGGACGTGTGACTCTTTATTTTTTTACTTGTCTTCAGTCATTACTGAGCTAAAGCTAGCTTAGTTTAGCCTAGCCTACCTAGCTTGTAGTTAATGCTTAAATAATTATCAACTTATGTTAATTGGATCTGTATAACCTATTAAATAACATAAATTAATACATTAGCTCACATTAGTAACTAATTAATCAAACTAATGCTACCTAATGTTCCCTTATTGTCAAGCTTTACCATTTTAATTGCACCTGTTTGATTTAAACTACCATTATTTATCTATCGTCATACCGTCAGACTGCAAACTGCTGAGCAGCGATAAAGATGATCTAATTCAGCAAAAGAGATGAGACCAAAAACATCTTTTAGCGGTAAATACGTTAGAGGGAGAACAAACATCGTGCTCATTTTGCCTGATTCAATTTACCCGATTCACGCGAATGTTTGCAGAAAAAAACCTTTTCATGCCTTTTTTTACTTCCTGATTGTGTGACTGCCTTTTCTTTCAGTTCCTCTCTTTGTCGTCGTTTTCTCCTTTTCCGTGTTCTGTAATCGACTCGATGTCAATATAAATGAGGGTCGCCACTCGGCGTTCTCTGGAGTGTAAACAAAGGTTGAATAAATAAGGATAAGCTTTACTCGCTTGTACCGTTTAGATGAAGAGGACGCAGGAGGAATCTAAAGCCTCCAGAACTGGTGCGTGCTAAGTGTTACCATTCCTCCAAAATATTAGCTGCAGCCTCGTGTTATAAAACAAACAATGAATCAGTAAATAAAAGAGTAGATCTGCTGCTGCTGCTGCTGCATCTCCACCCAGGATAGCGTTACCTTGTCGTGGTAGGCGGTGATGAGCCACAGCTCCAGGTCCAGGTTGTTGTTCCTCTTCTCCACGCCGATGAAGTGGAGGATGTTGTCGTGCTTCATGCCGCTCACGCTGTAGATCTCATATTCGTTCTGCCAAGACAGCTTGTCCTAATGGAGAGCACGGACACGATGCAGATGTTATTTATGATATATAGGGGCCATGCGTTACGGAGGAAAAGGTCGGTCGTAAAAAAAAGGTACTTTTTCTCAGACTCTGAGTCACATTTATCCACTTTTGTAGTGTTTACATACGCCAGACATTCCAGCTTTATTATTTTCAGTATTCTGAAGGTTTTTACAAATGGGTTTCCTCATATTTCACTCAAGGACTGATTTAAAGTGGACCTGTGTGGACTTCTGTGTAGGCTGATAGAGATGAACCATTCATGGGTGCAGCTAATAAGTTCTAGTTTTGTCCAAAAAAAAAAATTGTGAAAAATACCTTGAAATGGTTTCTTTTGACCCACTAACAGCAGAAAATGTTCACTTTTAAGTCGCCTGAAGTGCAAAACGTTCGATAATCTTGCACGAAACATGACTGAGGAACACCTAAATCTTAAAAACAAGAACACTGATCCTCTTAAAAGATTCAACTACATGCTACATGAAGGGGGTCAGGCGGTCCGGTATAATACCTGGATCGGGAAGATCTTAACGGCCACATAGTCGTTCAGCAGCTGAGCTTTCCACACGCATCCGAAGCGCCCCCTGGCTTTCACCTCGATCAGCTGCAGCGGTTTGTGTCCCATAAGGGGGGACGGGGGTGAGGGCCCGGGATCCTGTAGAGAGGGAGAGAAAAAAAAAAAAAAAAGAAGAGAGAGAGGACAGTGTTATTCTTTATTCTTTTTTTGTAGCGCATTAAAATAGCATTGGCTTACACTGAAGGTGACCGGGCGTTTGGCTCAGCAACAACGTGCCTGAGGAGCTTAGGCCAGCAGAATCACTATCATCCTCACATCTTAAATCACATCTTACAAATTACATTTACAGACTGGCTTTTATGTGCTGTAATTCTTTCCACCAACATGCTGTTTTGTGCCCCCCCCCCCTGTTTTTTTTATGATTTCTTGCTTTATTTGATTGTTAAAGAGGAAGATCTGCTCGAGGACGTGCCGCATGTTTGAGTTTAGTATTAGTATTAATACTATACGTTTTCCTGGCAGTGAGGACACAGCATACCAAGCAGAGTTTACATTAATTCATTTCAAATTCAATTAAACCCCCTCGGGGCTGCACTTGCTTGGGTACATAGAAGCCGGGACTGTAACTGGAGGTTTGCCAGTTAAAATCCAGAGGACAAAGAGCTGAAATCTCGATTAGCACGAATGACATGAATGAAAAGAAGGAAGCATGAACGCGGTTCGGTGAAAACATGGTGGCGGAAAACCCTGGCGGGTCAAACCTCATGCGTGCCCCCGTGTGCTCATGCTAATCCCGTATAAACAAAAAGTGAACGCGAGGAAGCCAAGTGTTCCAAATATAAAGTAGGTTAAACACAGCTGGTGATCGGGATTAAGCTGATCACTTTCACATGTGACTTCACAGGGAAGGACAGAGGGCGAGCGAGGATAGAGAGACTCAACGAGAGAGAGAGAGAGGAAGGTTAAAAAGAAGCATGCAACGAGGGAGTCACATTTCCAAAAGGATAAAAGGTAGAGGAGAAAGTGTAGCACATGACTGATGGCCTTTGATGAAACCAGATATGCTGCTGTAAAAATCTCAACATTACTTCAATGTCTCTGTATCGCTGCTGTCAGTAAAAAAAAAAAAAAGAAAAAGAAGAGAAAACCTCTCCCCCTGCAACGCCGCCGATGTTCATGTTTTTACTTGAACTGAAGGCTTACAAGGCGCTCGATAAGCTGGAGCAAGTTTCAAGACCCTGAGGCCCACAGGATCCACTCAGACACCGTGACAATATATCAAAAGCGCTCGTCAATCCCAGTCTTGTTTTTCCCTCCAACTTCCTGTAAAATGCCTCCCCCCCCTCATTTTGCAACAAGATGAAAAACGCTCGCACCAATCAGTTCCCTCTGGTTGCAGGTAAATCTGAGCGCACACACAGGTCGACGCTTTGGCACCCAAAGACAAATATTGGTGATATCCGAGTCGTCCTGCTGTGAAAAATGAGCTCAAGCGGTGCCAAAAAGCATTTAACTGCAAGGGTAGTAAAACAGGGAGAAGTGGCTTCAGCTTTTACCGCCTGTCCTGACAAGATTATTGCGGCTGCGGAAGCAAACTCTATATCACTTAGCAGCATTTATGGGTTTGATTTTTATCGATTTGAAATGGTACGTCTGGTCATGAACTTTGGCCTTTAGTGCACACAAGACGTCGCTGATGTTTAACTGAAGAAAAATGTGTCTTGGAGAGAAAGGTGGTGACATTTCACACTTAAATCTGTCTAAATCTTTTCGTTTGATTAAACTTTACAGAAGGTCCATCGATCGTTGGAGGGATTCCTATGACATTTAGTGCAGCCATTCATGGTTCCCAGAGGATGAAACCTACACAGTTTGCAGATCCCTTGACTTTTCTTCTAGAACCACAAAGATGCTGACATCTGTGGTTGAGACTCAAATGTCTCCACAGCTTCGGGATGGACTGCTGTGACATTTTGGTACAGCTGCTCATGAATCCGTCCCCTGACGTTTCATTTAACACCGTCATTAAGTGCTGTACAGACTCAGAAACCTCTGAACAAAACCGGTTCAGGAACCAGAGGTTTGGTGGGAACGTGTTCTTGGAACATTTGGGCTATCCGGCACTTGTTTCCAACTGTTTTTAGCAAAACTACTGAAATCAAGGACGCGTCACCAAAGTCAGCAATAGTTGCAAGATGGCAGATTGCATTGATTAGCAAGCTTTTGTTCTATTATTAACATTAATATTAAAATATTTGTTTTATATCCTCAAAAAAAAGATCACGTGCAAGATGAAAAGCCTTCTCCATCATTTCTTTCCAACCTGTAGAATGATGTCATCACAGTTTTCTCTTCAGGTCAAGGAACAAACTTTACAGAGCCTGGAACTTTTTAATTCTGTTACAAAAGCTCCAAATGGTTAAAAATGTACGAACCATGTTGGTGGAAAAGGAGTAACAGAGCTACTGGCATGGCTGTAGACTCTCAGCTTTGTCATTACCCCAAACAAAGTAGTATTATTTGCTGTGAAATGACCAAAATGCTCCCCAGAGATGATGAAGTTTCCTCCAGTCTAATCCATTATTGAGTGGAGGCTGCAGTAGTACACAGCTACACATGCCTGCCTCTTAAAAGAAGCTTTGTAAGACTAAAGGAAAACATTTTCTGTTGTTTTTAGTAAAAATATGGAGCAGGGCGTCGGTGTCTTTCGCTCGCTGCCTGTTGGTGCAAGGGGTAATGGAGGATTTGAGTGGGAACTGGTCTGTTTACTTAAAGCTTTTTCCCTCTAACACCGAGCTGCGAGGCAGACCTGCTGTCTCTGCACCCTGCTTTCACACCAAATGCCAGCCAAATGACGGGGAAAATTACCCACGACGGTGCTGAGGTCGGATTACAGAGCGACCCAAGCGCTCCCATGTTGGCACCTCAGGAAAATGTCTTCAAAAACACATTGTACGAGCCGACTTAATGAATGTATAGTTTCACAGAAATGTATCTCTACATCTGTTTTCTTTGCTGTTTTGCATATATAAGAATGTAGAAGTTTTAATGAAGACAAGGGAGGAGAAAGGGTTTTTTGTTTTTTTTCTATTTAACCATCCACACAGCAAACAAGTCGGTGCAGGACTTGTTTCTGTCTTTGTGTCTGCATTGTTTCTGAAAACGCTTGTCTTCCAGGCTTTTGGGTCTGACGAGGCGGCCCGGCTCAGCCCGGCCTCCCTCGGGAGTCACCGGATCCCTTGTCCGATCACAGGGCGCCGTGGCCTCAAACGGGGGCGCATTACACTTAGTCAGCAGACCACAGGAAACAGGAAAACAGAATCTGCTGCTTCACGCCGTTCTTCCCAACCCTCAACCATCTCCCATGGCCTAGTCGGGTTACAACTTCATCTATTACACCAGATCAGGTCCTTTAGGTCTGGTGTGTCCCGGGTTTAGGTGCAGATAAGTAGACATAACAGAATTAAAATGCCAAGTCTGATTTTGTCTGGACTTCTTAGGTCATTGGAGGTTTTTCTTAAGGTCGTACTTTGTTGGCGATATGACCACGAAACTTGAGGTCATATCAAAAACAAAAGTTGTTGACATGACCTTAAGGGGAAAGTTCACCCGATAGTGAAAATTCAGTCATTATCTTCTCAACTCCATGCCGATGGAAAGTAAGATGAAGTTTCGCAGACATTTCTGGAGCTACGTAGCAAAAGATCATTGCAGCATTCTCCTAAACAACTAAGTAGCTGAAGACTTGGCGTTATCCCAAACTTAAACATTTATACAACTACTTCAGACAGGTTGCCTGCCAATACCTTCAGTTTAGCAGCTAAAGTAAATGTTTTGGCTTAAAAAAGGGCATAAATAATGTACTTTCAAATCACTTTTGGATCGTGGGGCTTCTGAAGACTTGCATTAGACAACCGAATAGAATATTAAAAGGATCGAGGAGAGACCCCTGAGGAACTAACCCAACTTCATCAGTGGGACGATCATGTTATGGTAGGCAGCTGTTTGCATCTTTTCAAATCAACTTGGGATCTCTGTGCTACTGGAGATGTGGATTACGCCAAACCAGCTGTATGGAGCAATTTCATGTTTTCCCCAGCTACTTCAGTTGTTTAGGGCTTGTTTGTGGACTGAATTTCCACTTTTTGGTGAATGTATGCTCTAAAAAAGGAGCCAACCTAGAAGCCTCTGGGTTTTATTTAGCGGCGAGCTACCGACTCTTTTTAACATGAGGATTTTCAGTGATGTCTGCAGCCACACTTCTACACCACTGTGATAAATGTTGAGCCAAAGTACATTTGCGAAAGGCTTATGCTCCTCTTGTACTTAAGCAATTTACACTCTCTGACTTGAAAAATGTTCCAGGTAAGTGGCAATTCTCATACTTATGCAAAATGTATCCACACTCCTCCTCAGTCTGCTTTTAAGATGAAATAGCATGCTGCAGTTTCAGTTATAAACACTCCTGCTCCGTCTCTCTGAAACACAGTGAGCCATAGGTCTAGCAGATACCGTTCTGGAAACTGGGTCACATCACACACAATACGTTACATAAACATTACAGGTGGACATTGATATAAAAGAAAGGGGGGCTGCATTCGGAGCCATTTTGGCTACTTTCCACCATGCACAATACATTTTGAGCAGGGAGCACAAAAGAAATCCATCCATGCAATAAACCCAGGCAGAAAAAAAAAAAAAAAAAACAACAGACAGAAATGTGCTATGAACCGAGTAAACAAGACGCTGTCGAAAAAAGCAAAGAGAAGAACAAAATGGTGGTCTGGGATTGAGGTGGAGAATTCATAACCAAGCTCTGAACCCAAAAAGGGGGAGAAACTAATAGTGTTTCAACTTCAATTGAACTGCTCTTACCTCCACCATAATGTGAAAGGCGTGCTTGTTGAAAAAGGAACATAAGAAGCAAACAGAGAAATTATTTCCTGTCAGTTAGTGGATGAAATAGAGGCAGGTAAAAAGGTAGGAAGATGATGGCATGTCCTTGAGAAACCTTTTGTTCCCCCCCTCGCCAGTACTCCAGACCAGGGACACATGACGGGGGTTTTGTAATCCCACATGGATCAGGTGTTAATAAGCATGGCACAAAAAAGGAAGATGGTACATTTTGAGAACTTAAATGACGCTCTTGAGCAGAGCAACTGAAAACGGACGGAACAATATGTATAAAGGAAGTCCTGGATGACCAAACAAACAGAGCTGCAGCACCCTGATGACCCACAAAGACAAAGAAATGAAAACCCCTCATCCGAGAAGCTCAGACTGCACCGTCTCTTTCTCAACTAGAGCTCGGGAATGTTTTGCTTTTCGGTACCAATATCTTACCTTGAGGGTTACGCACAGTTAGCTGAAACAATAAGCGTCCTTTAAGGAACTACTGGCAGCTACAGCCACAGTTACGGTGTTAGGACCAGCTAGAGAAGCGACTGTTTGAAACCAGCAATGGCGTCCACTCAGGAGCTTAGCATAGCTGCTACAGCCTCAGTTATATCAACACTGGAGAGTTGATTTAGTGTAAAGAAGACCAAGAATGACATTGGTTTAGGCAAGACTTGATAGCGGCGTTCTCTTATCCCTGATCTGATTGTTGGCGTTTTTTTCTTATATGAGCATGGCAGGCAAAGTGACATTTTGAGCAGGAAGTCAATAAAGGGAACTTGGGATCCCAGTAATCAAGGTAAATAGTTTGTGCACCCAAGGGCTCACATTTTAAAAGACCTCCTACTAAATAAAATAATGTAAATTTGGCAATATTTCAATTCAAATCAGGAACAATCTGATCGGAAACAAGTGGTTTTGACACATTTTGGTCGGTGTTAAAAAGTTTTAAAGTTTGATTCCCGTCAACAAATATACGGTGGTTGAAGAAAGCAAAATAGAAAACGCCGTTTAGGAGATTTAGAGCATCAGTGTTGAGGCTTTCAAGCCTCAGTGAGCATTAAACCATGAATACTCAAAGCTTTGACATTGAAGGTATGAAATATGCCGTTATTATTAACCTTTATACTTTGCTATGATTATAATTATGACGTTAAAGAGAGACAAGGACAAGAGGGGAGACATGAGTCTATGGCCTTCAAAAGCTCAAAGCGGTGTGTGAGAAAGCGTCAACACTACTTCAGCATTTTAAGTAAGTAGCTCCATTTCTAGCTCTCTTTTTAAGTCCTTTGCCTTTTCTTTTGCGGCTGAAACATCATCTTCCATTGAAAACCGATTTGAACATGAATATCATGGCTGCGATTGAAGTTTAAAACATTCGGCTCAGACACAAACACAAAAAAAAGATCTTTTTCCAACCTGCTCGATAAGGTACATAGAGTTCAGTGGTATACACGCAATTTGAAATTCTTCCATAACATGTGCTCAAATCATGTTGGAGTAATCACAGGGTTGGCTTTGGGGGCTTTTCAGGATATTTGGAGTCTGCCAGCACTTTAGGAGTCCTTTGGAGGGCTGCAGCCAGACAAACAAGATGTAAGTAGCTCCATAATAAAGCAATTGATGAGATTTTGTCCAGAATCAATCTGGTAGATGGATAGAGATAAGAAAATAGGGTCCAGCTCAAAAAAACAAAAATAAAAAAAAAAAATGGCCAGAATTATGTTTAAGTGCTCGGGGCATCTCCGTGTGAAAGCTGTGGGTCTGTGTACTCAGACAGAATCAATTCCAGTTTGCCTCCACTTCACACTACGCTGTGAATAATGGAGGCTTGGTGGCAAATATTCAGCCCATGATGGACCACAATTATAACATAATGACAGTGTGCAATAAAGTTACTTTGCCGCATGTAATTCCCTGCTTTTTCACGCTGGATTTAATCTTTTTAGAAGAGTCTATAAAGTGTGAAAGAAAAGTCATCCCGACGTGCGTTTCTTTGGGTGCGATAAAACCCTCCATCATCTTTTATAAGCTCCACCTTCCGGCCTCGCCCCAAACGTGGAGCCGATACGTGAAAGTACAGCAGGAGCTCTTTTCGTATAATTAGAGAACAGGGCGGTGTTAATGAATCCATTAATGATCATTAAGTGGGAACAATTACTTTTGCATCATGAAGACTGCATGTGTCATTACCTTGCAAAGAAAATAATCGCAGCAACTTGATGTATTTCTGGTTTAATGACTCATCGGTAGAAAGAGATGCGACCAAACTCGATGGAGGAAATGTGCAGAAAATCAAACTAGTTAGGCGATTCCTGTGTCTACTTATGTATATCTTGATCTTCGCGGTGTGATATTATTGCTCATTTCAGCAATGTGGCGTCAGATGCTGGATTACAAACAGAAAAAATAAGAAAAACTAACAAAGCAGCGATGGATATCAGCATTATGTATGTTCGGACTTTCTCTCCGGCTCTCTGCAGACCGCAGCTGCTTGTTTACGATATAATCACATTCCTTTTCATTAGAGATTTAGATTAAATGCGCGCAGCGTGATGCAGAGATCTGCCCGTCTTAAAAGAGATGCAGCGATGCAGATGGAACATGGATGTCAGAGAACTAGGGGGGGAATAAACCAGCGTACGAACAACTGTAACGGCTCCACATACACAACAGGCGCTTTGAGATCTAACTGGCAACAGGTGTGGGTAATTTGTAACCTTCACGTTAAAAATAAATGAGCAAGGACAGTGTAATATGTACAGACAGGACAGGAACAAGCGTGTAAAGCAGATCTTTGGACTAATGTGTGAGATTAAAATGCAAACATCACGATTACGCTTTCAGTTTCAAAGGCAGCATCAAATACCGATTATTATTATCTCTGACCGTCTCTTTCAAACTCGAGTCAGCCACCTTTGAGTGTTGAATGGAGTCGGATCCGAGAGGCAGCGTCCGACACTTTAACCTGTGTCATCGCACTCGGCAGGAAAAGTGGCGAAAATTCCCGCGTCCATCGGGATATTACGGCGGCAACATTTGACGTCGTGAACGCGCAGGAAAACCAGGCGCAGGCGAAAGACTTGCGGAGGCCAGTGATAACGTGATAATAATGTCTACCGTGTCCTTTAGCGTGGCATGTTTCCATCACAGCCAATAAGAACACCTGACCACTGTGGAGTCACTTGACCTGAGAGTAAATGCAGATTGTACCCTTCGCCACTGAAAACGAAAGTAGGTGTAAGAGGGTTTTTATAGTAGAGAAAAGGTCCTGAAATGTCTTCTTATGAAACGTGTGATTTCATCAGGTTTTTACTCAGTAACCTGTGGTTGAAGTGACTGAGGTGTGTTTTCGCTCTCAACAGTGCAAGAATTGCCGGGAGCTGTCCTTGGTGACTTTGTGAGAGTGAGCTGTTTGAGTGATTGTCGAAGTCACCTCTGCTTTTTTTTTTTTTTTTTTTATATCCAAA
>OMLP01029157.1:0-11844 GCA_900302685.1 Spondyliosoma cantharus | reverse complement strand
TGATTTCCCAAGTAAAGTTGAATGATTTGTTACCCATTATATAATTATATAATAGAGATTTTTTTTTTTTTACTGCCATTACTTTCCTTTTCAAGTTTTAACTTCCTGGGATGCCCCAGTGGCCTGGGGGTCTCTGCGGCTTTTTCACTGGCATTGACTCAAACCATGCCGCGCTGATTTGCTTTTCATTGCCAGTTTAGCAATGCCGAATTGAGGCCCACCATGCCTGGGATGGAGCCTCTCCGGATGTCATACAGGATAACATTGTGCCAACGAGGTCTCCGGTGCGATTGTTTCCCTTTGAGTAGCTTTGCAATCCAGCCTTGAACTGCAGTGTCTTTTTGAAGAATTAAATCGAAAGAGATGAATCCAATGCTAAATGTCGTCTGTCATTTTTACCCATTTCCCATGTTGAAAACAACATTACTGTTGTTGTCACTGTCATATTGCATATTAAACAGTTGCATGAAGGTTGTTAATTATCACAGGACCAGTGTCAACCAAAGGCTTTCCGTAGGAAACACTGCAGTCCATTCCTAAAGAGTGCATCAGTCTCATGAGCCCATTCCAGTTTACTATGAATTTGAATCCCAAGGTAATAACAAGAGTCCATGTCCGAAGTTATTTTGTGAGAATAGCTTTAGTTTCCTCCTTAAAACCTTTTGGACTGCTCTGACTTCCTCTTGATCCTTTGCCATGAAAGTTTGATCTCCTTGGTCATGGTTTATTGTTCAGGAGGCAGTGAACCTCAATGTCATCCACATAGTCCTCCTGGAATAGTTCCCAGTCTGTGACAAGGAAATCCTCCTGGAGGGTCTCCTTGACGTCCTTAGACCAAAAACTGCACATTCCTCCTTGCCACTTGTTTCTCCTCCAGCAGCATGTATATGGCTACAAGGTCAGTCAGGTCAGGGTTGTAGTCTGATAAAGTAAATTTTGAGCTAAAATGTAACTATGTTTTGAAACAGCCATGGCTTACAATATAGTTCTGTCATGTTGTGTTGGGGAGCAGTGATCATATTGGGGAAGAGCTGTATGTTACTTGAGTAGAATAATGGCTCTCAGTAAAAACTTTGCCCATTCCGGTCCCATATCATCAATATTTGTAGAGCTGGTGGTTAGCTGGATGTGCATGTTCAACAGTAATCCTTCCTCACCATTAGGTCACCCTGATGACAACCTCCTCTTTCACTCTCATGCAGAGACATAAACATCTGAATGTCTATGCCAGTCATTTAGAAGTACATGTGAAACTTTAGAGTGATCCCTCTCCGTGTCTTTTAAGTCATGAATAGGGCACTCCAACACATTGTTGATTTGTCTTAAAGTCAAAAGAGGTGTGTGCTCTAGGGATTCTCAAACGCTGGTTTGGATCTCTCTGTTTTGATCACAGTAAGAGTAAGTAAGTAGAGTAAAGAGGACGATATTTGTATAAGGGGATCGTTCTCTGGTGAGCCTGTTCAATTACTTGTAGGATTTCTGTGAAGACCAGTGTTTTCATGGTCGTCAAAATGTCAACTGGCTGGTGAAATCCCATTGCACTATGGAACACACAGAATAGAAAGAAAGTGAGGGGTGGATGTGTCTATTTTTCACATGTATTGTGAATTAACCTGCTGGGGGCTCTGAGGCAAAAATTAATTGGGGCCCTTTTTTGACCCCCATATTTGTCCCACTCTCTGTGCATTACCTGTATTGTTCAAGTGCCCATCAAATGCAGTTGACACAGGAGACTACACGTGGCAGCTTAATTATATTTTGCCTTAAGGCTGAGAAACCGACAAGTACACCTGTGCTGAAATACTACCAGCCCGTGGGTTAGCTATGTGTCCGTGAGATAGTGCTGATTTGATTAAAAACATTTATTTTTGCAATATGCACTGTCCCCAAAAATGTCCTTATCCATCCGTCAATTCTCCATTACTGATTATTTAAACAAGGCAGCCCAGATATCTTTTTCTCAAACTGTGTCCTCCACATCCATAGGGGGAGGGCCAGGAGGCATCTGGATCAGATACCTATATGACCCCAACTGACTCCTTTCACAGCAACAGAACAGTGATTCTACTCCGAATACCTACTGGATGTCAGCCCTCATCCTGCTCTACGGTTCAATCCAGCAACCCTGAAAGGGAAACTAGTTTTGGCCATCAACATCCACAATCTGATTCTCTTGGGGGTTACTAAAGCTTATACACCATACACCCATCACCCATAACATTATGAACACCTGCCTCATTTTGTGTAGGTCCCCTTTTTGTTGCCAAAACAGCTCTGACCCATCGAGGCATGGATTCCACAAGACCTGAAGGTTGTGCTGTGGTATCTGGCACCAAGACTTTAGAAGGTTTGGCCTCCACAGATTTGATTTGTTGGTCCAGCAAATCTCACTGATCGGACTGAGATCTGGGGAATCTGGAGGCCAAGTCAACACCTTGAACTCATTGTGTTCCTCCGCTGACACCACAGCAATCCATCTGTGGATCCCACGCTCTATTTTACCCTCATTCATAAACCAGTATACCCGAACACCTTCACTTAGGGCAGTGACTTTCTCCCAACCGAAAGCCGCAATTCACTCTTCTCTGGCAGACTTGGAATTGGTGATCTTTGCCCCTTCACCCCAAAAACTAAAATTAAATCTCAAGGCAACCTACCACAGACGCTCCACACATTGTTTTCACCTTAAGATTCTGTTCATGAAAACCACAAACATAATTGGTAAGAGGGCACAACCCTGCAGAGT
Organism: Spondyliosoma cantharus; assembly: GCA_900302685.1. Taxonomy (NCBI): domain Eukaryota; kingdom Metazoa; phylum Chordata; class Actinopteri; order Spariformes; family Sparidae; genus Spondyliosoma; species Spondyliosoma cantharus. The sequence goes on along the minus strand of OMLP01029157.1, from coordinate 9,098 downwards.
CCAACACCCACGGAGAACACGTCTGACTTCTGGCCAAGAACGCATATATTATGGTATCAAAAATAGATTTTGGTGCAGATCCCTATGATTCAGTTGAATGTTTTGCTTAGTAGAGCATTTGTCTAAACAATTTAGCAATGAATCATAACACCAAACCAACCTGTGGCCACTAGGATTCCCAGAGGGGTATGGCGCTAACGCCACTGCCTACTTTGTCCACTTGATATTCTAGCCTCATCTCTGAGAGAATCAAAGAGTTCATGTAAGGGTACCCAGACTATTCAACTTTTCATCACTTTCAGTATTCAGGCCATGTTCCTGGTGATGCCTGAGGCTGGGTGGTCCTGGAGACCCGCCAGTGTAATCAAGAAGCTCTTGGTATTCTTTTATTTCCCCCTCAATTTTGATTCTGGAGGGACCAACCAGATCCCTACAACTCTCATATTTAAAAGTTAATACTTAAATTAGTTGTGAAACTTGTCTTCGTTCAGCGTAGGTTCTTTGGAGGATTAAGCAAACCCACAGAGAGGTGTCTGTTTGTCACCCACTGAATGAACCTAAAAGCACATCGTGAGTGTGAGCATGTTTAAGAACTGTCGAGCAGTAACATGGCAGCTTGTTTCCTAATGTAGGGGGACAAGCCAGAGCTACATCAACAGTATGTGTCCTTGGAGACAGAAAGAGTATGTTTGGTCATATAGCTTGCATCCAAAACACCCCTCTGTGAGTCTGACAGGTGAGACGTGAGATTAATGGTGTCTTTCTACTGTCAAAGAAAGTCATTGGAGACCGTGGTGATGAGATTCAAGGTCATGGAGTTCTTTTAAATGTTAAAGGTGAAATGAGGTTTCTGGAATATAAAGTAAAAATCGATTCTAAATCAACTTGAACTGTTTAATCTGAACAGCTACTGTGAATTTGCATTATAACAGATTTCCCTGCAAAAAGACATTAGAGGTTAACAAACTTTAAGGTGCAATATGTAAGATTTTTTTATTACAACATAGATTAAACATCATAATACAAATTTATTAAAAAAAATATTATTAACAGAACGTGAAAAAATTTTGATGTTTTTGGAGTTTTGATCTTATGGACATCTATGTATTGTGTTGCAGATGCCTACTTGACTTGAGAGGTGGCCTTTTTCAAAATAGCACTCCAAGCTGAGCTAACAGCAGTTAGCAGTTACTATGGTGCTATGGTGCCCCCTACTTGCTTGGGGTATAGATTCGAGAGGTGGCCAATTCTTACTTATTGCCCCTTTAACGTTACTCCATCATATCTTTGTAATTTTTACCCGACCGTAGCAAAGTCGAAGGGGGCAGCTATTTGACACATAATACGAGGGTCTTCTCTCAGCTCCTGCCGTGCTGGAAGTTGGCGTGTTCTCCTCTTGCTCAGAATTACTGCACGAGCTCCACTTCACCCTCCTCCCAGAACAAAAAGACAGCCTTGAAATTGGCCAAAGGTGTGAATGAGTTTGAGTGATAGTCTGTCCTCCTGTGTTAGCCCTGGGAGGGACGTGTAACCTGTCCAGACAGGTAATTTTGTGAGCTTACAGGCTGAGAAGGCACAAATAATGGATGATACTGATTGATTTTATTTCTGATGATATTTAGATAGATAGATAGATAGATAGATAGATAGATAGATAGATAGATAGATAGATAGATAGATAGATAGATAGATAGATAGATAGATAGATAGATAGATAGATAGTTTGAGATGCCACATACATTTTTATGTGACTTGTGATTTTGTTTTTTTCATGGCTTTCCTGTTTGAACTCTCTAAAAACATGTAAATCACAAAATCATATGGATATATCATATATTAATGCACATAACACTGGTGCTACAGAGGAGCATAGTTTTGTAGCAGAGGCCACACATCTGAAACATGAGTATAAATGTATTGAGTATTGTCCGTCGTAGCTTGAAACAATTAAAATTGTGTTGAAGGAGAGTTTATGTCCTTCAGGTCACTGTCAATACAGTCCTGTGAAATTACATTGTTTGAAATATCATTACCTATTTATTACTATTATGAATGCACATCACATAGACGGAAAGAGAAACTTAGTCCGGTAATATATGTCTCATGTGTGACATGTCTGTAACTGTGCCGCATTATTAGCAACTCATCAGTTGCCCTCACCCAGATGACTGCGGTCACGCCATCTACAACTAAAAACTGGTTGCGGGTCTATGGTAAAGTGCGTTGTTGGGCTTCATAGTCCATTCAAGAGCACGTCATAAACTCAGAAATATGTATTTGAATGGCCTTGAAAGTTATTTACAATAGGAAAGATTCTATTTTCATTCTTATTTTTCTCTGTTGAAATATATATTTTTGTCTTATCCAGTACACATGCATTACTATGATGGCATATTTTGAAAAATGGATTAAAACTTTTTATAAAAGATAACTCACCACATTCTTGTTCAGTAGTTCCTCAGGTACGTGTCTGGTGATTTCCAGTCTGTACACTGTACACTAATTTACAGACTCTTAAAAACCAGCGCTGTTCATTTGGGAAGTGTTGAATGTGATTGCTGTCCCCTTTTTGTTTTCTCTGCGTCCTTTGTGTTTTATCATGAAATAAACTTCACATGTTTAAGTCCCTGTACATGTCATCGCGACTCTTACTTGTTTTATGAAACACTGGCACTGCGCCTTTCAAATCTGAACTGAAACAACCTGAGACACAATCTTAGTCAGATTGCCTGCCACCCTCCCAACACTGGCCGTGTCTGGGAAATAATGGCTGTGGCCTTTGGCTGTTAGAGAAGTCATCTCTGAATGTGTGAAGCTCATAGACTCTGCAGCTGATGAGTACATCGGTGTCAGGAGGAGGCAGTTTCCTGGGATTTATATGCCTGAAAGACGAGGGCTAGATGACACTGGTTGAGGACAGCCATGTTGTTTTAGATGTCGCAGCTGTTTGTTCTCACTGATTCAAGGCGTGAATCACATTTCTAACCACCTGGGCAAACCTGACTGTGGTGAATAAAGACCGATACACCAACAAAGTCATGAACATCAATCTCCTTCTGTTCCCATGAGGACCTATACTCCATATTACCATTAACAATAACACACAGTTTATCATGAAATTTGTCGGGTTTAGATGTGTTTGCAATCATTTAATATTATGCACAGTGTTAGATGAGAACCTGTGAAAGCTCACACTCAATGAAGACTGAATAATGCTTAGTTGCTTTACTTACAATGGCTAATTTAGTTTTACAGTGTTTTTGACAACTAACAAATATCCCTTACATATAATGAACGTCCCTTTTCCGTCCTATGTTGGTAGAACGTTACTCCATCTTTGATAAATACATGAACAAAGAAAAGCTGTCCGGCTGATGTTTCCGGCATGATTTAAATTATGACGAGCTTGGTTGTGAAGATAAAGTCATGTATCTACGTGAGAAATATATCCCACAACTTAAAAGGTGCAATATGTGAGAATTGGCCACCTGCCGAAATTCATACTCAAAACAAAGTCAGGCAGCATGTCACCAGAGTAACTGCCAGCTGCTGCTCACTGTAACTGCCATTAGCAGGTTAGCTCAGTTAGCCATGCAGTTAGCAGTCCAGACAGGGAGCTCGGACACCCGAAGTGTTTTTTATGTGCTAGCACAGGAGCTTTGGCCCAGGACTGGCTGGGGTTAGCTGGTTAGCATGCTGACTTGAATAAGACTGATACGCAATACATAGTAGTCATGATGTCAAAACCGTTATTTATTTTAAAACATTTTTACTAATGTTACTGCTCTTTATTAGCTCCTCTCAAATAACAACTAGTAGATAGCCTACATCAGGGTTTTCCCTGAGGGCCGAATATGTGAAGTTTGCCAGGTTAAGGGGCAAAACGTTGGGGTTGCCTTCTTTTCACTGGACCAGTAACACTTGTTTTAGGTGCAGAAGTTGTTGTTGCTGCTATGAGTAGTTGTAGTAGCATTAACAAACAGTATAATTTGCTTTTATTTTTGCATTACTTTTATTTATTTTGAAATTCTTTTCATCGTCAAGTCATCGTGCGATCCATTTTAAATGTCAAAATATTAACTAATGCAGTCCATTAGGAGTCAATTTAGCACATATTCCTTTGCTCACACACACACTGGCGTCACTTTCACATATTTTAATCAAGTGGGACACTCACTCTGTGAGAACGTTGGGTGGACAGACACTCCATCACAAGTCATCACCGCCTTGAAAACATTCATCTTTCAGGAAAGAGAGCAGCATTTTAAAGCCTGACTGGACGATATGCATGCAATACCAGATTGGCGACACAGGTGGATTCAAGCAGCAAAGGCTGAGCCCAGAAGAAAACCAATAATCCTGCAAACCGTGAAATTTGTTTATTCAGTGATTTCAGTGTAATATCTACGTGCTCGAGCATTTGAAGATTCCATCATTTGCCATTTTTTCAGGGTGAGAGCAAGCAGTTACATGGGTCATTTTTTCTCAATAAACGGCACAGTTGATGTCAGTCTGTTGTGCGAACAAATCATTCACTAACCTGTTGTGGGATATTGTCGTTTTGCCTTTTCGGTATCACGCACAGGAAGGAGGAAAACCTTTTAAAGTGGAGTCAGTTTTAGTTTTTCTCAGTATTTTTATATTTTATTTATCTGCTAATTCAAATATATTTTCAGATCTATTCATATCATGACTCTTATTTTACATCATCACTGATCCATCAACTCAAATACAGCAATAAACAGTACAAAGGTCCATACAAAGTTTTAAAAGATACAGTTAAACACATATGGCAGTAGGCTGTAGTCTAAGGTAAGGTGCTGTGCATTTGCATTAAGGTGCAGGTGCAAGCTGTTGGAACAAATAAGTGCTTGTATCTATTTGTTTTAATCCTCGGTACCTTTAAAAGTACCCGAGGGGAAAGCGTGAAACTTTTAGTATAGTGGGTGATCAACATCAACAAAGATGGCCCAGAGGTCCTTGCAGGGCCTGTCTGGAGCCTGTCGGATTCCAGTAACCTTGGCGCAGCCCTTCACCATCTGGTGTTTCAGTGCATTTCTACTTTTCACACTTCTCCACGTTTCGTCCACTGGAAGGGGAAGCTGGAGGGCACTTAATCATGTTATATCTAATATTAGGGGCATGCAAGAAGGAAATTTTACAGTGTTTTCTAGTGAAACATGGGGGCGATTCCCAGAAACTGGCCTGTGTCCATATTTTTTTACGCACTCTGTTGTGAAAGTGACATTGGAAATATATTACAGAAAAGCTACTTGGCACATGACTTGAGCGGCCTCTCCATCTGGCCCGAGGCCCGTCTTGACTTCGCTGCAAGGCTAATCACATTTTGTTCATCAACAAAAGGGCCTCTAGACAAATAACAGTTTTATCATTTAATAGCCAGAATCTGTCAGTGTGTCTGCACATGTCAACGGCAACTCTAGAGACCTACTGGGAAAAGAACACTTTTCTCACTGAAAAACAAGATATGAAATGTTCCCAGAAGTGGCGTTTGGCGTTTTCTGTAAAATGTTAATTCCGAGCTCATCCATTATTGTGTTTGCAGTGACGTCGCCAAGTAGTTCTATGGACCCTCTGAAGTCAACGAATGAAAAAGTATAATTCTTTATTCCAACAATATTGTCAGTTTTCCAATTGAACTGAAGGGATTTTAAATAAGCAGTTTATAAAGAAATAAATATTCTTTAGACATATCAGTGAACATAACAACTGGATTTTAAAAGAAAACACACAACAGAGAGGTTTTAGAAAAATGTTCCTCTTAAATAAAGTGCTTGATTTTAGAAAAAATAAGTAAAAGTCTCCCTTGCGTTTCTTTTTCGTCAACTCCGCTTAACTGTCTCAAGCAACTGAATAAAAACAATCATTCCCTGCCATTCTTCCACTCTCTCTTGTTCAGCGAGAGAAGTGAACATGAGCTTTTCCTGCCAGGATTTTAAATCTGGGCTGTTTTATTTCTCAACAATTCTCACTAAACTATTAGTTGATGATCCGGATAGGACGCCAGCAGGGTTTGGAACTTTAATCAAGTAAAGGTAGTCACTCTGTGAGAACGTTGAGTGGACAGACACAAGTCATCATTGCACGGAAAACATTCATCTGTCAGGAAAGAGACCACCATTGAAAAGCTGCCTGGACGATACATATGTGATGCCAAATCGGCATCACATGTGGATTCAAGCAGCACAGACTGAGCTCTGGGTTCGGTACTGGACTGCAGCTCACATATTAGTGATCAGTGTACTAGATGATATTATATTGAGACTAAAATTCAGCCCAATAAACTCACCTATTATTTTGCCTTTTGTGTTTTGTCCATAAAGTACTATAAACTCAAACATGGAAAGGAACATATAATGTGAGACACTCCGTTTATGATTCGATGTATACAGTAAAAGGGAGCTCAAACATCATTTCCGGATTCTACATCCCACCTCCTGTTTGTCTGACAGATGTCAAGACAGTGAGGACAAAACACACCGTCTGTTTGAGGGAGTGCTCGTGAGGATGCTCACAATATTTTTTAAGGTCAGCTGACGGAGGGGCCTTGAAAATCAATGCGCGGCGGTTAAATTTCCCCCGGGTGGTGCAGAGGGTGCGCTGCTCATCAAGTAACTAACAGCCACAGAGCCCAAGTGAATAACACAGAATTACTTTGAGAAAATGAGAGCTCCCCCAACCGTGCACGCTGCCCAAACGCGGACTAGTAATGGCTACACGGAGGGAAAGTCTGCAGCGCTCCATCTCCGGCCTGCAGGGCTTCCAACAGTGAGAGAGAGGGGGGGGATGCGGTGTGAGTCAAATGAAGGTCAGAGGAGTGAGGTACAGATTCAGCCGGCGCTACATATTTCTGCACAAAAGGTGGCAATCAGCGCTGATGATTTTAACAGTTTATCTTCAATTAATGACTTATGTCTCTCATGTGGTCTCTCGTAGCCTCTTCAGACAATGTCCTCTCGCTCTTTCTCTCTCTCTGATATACTCTTCTTCTCGCTTTCCCTCCCTTCCTTCCTTCCTGTCCTGTCCGGTCGGTACTGGATAAATGAAAGCCCATCAAGAAGATATCAAGATAAACATAAAAGTAGTCTCAGGTTGACAAGAAAATAAGAGTCATCCATCAAAGGGCTCGGCTACTTACACAACATGTCAGAGAAGCCCTTGGGTTCTCAGCACGCCGCCTGGCTCTCTTAAAGTCAGGACACTGAACCGGATCGCCACATCAGGCGGCTGTGCAATGAACCCTGGAGACAGGAGGGGAAAAAAGTCTGAGATGTTTGGTTTTTTTTAACATCGCTGACCAGTTTGGGGTCCCGGAGAGTGTCGCACCCTCTGGAATCTGCATCATCTCTCTTTCTGCAGGTTTCCCCCTGACACATCTGACGTCAGACGCTCAACACTCCTTTGAAACCATCAGCCTAATGTTCCATATCGCCTGCGCAGGTGAATTAAAATGGGTGAGCCACATCATTTCTTGTCACTTCCTTTGTCGCAGATAAGCCAGCGTTTATACAGTTTTGTCCTCCTCGCTAATGTATACCACCGTCCAGATAAATGCCACACGAATGAAGCCTCGTCCACGACTTAATCTCACTTTACGCCAGGACATGAATCATCCCATGCGATTCACGCTGTCACCACACCGGTCATTGGTAGCATCCAGTGGTGCTGGACATGAAAAGGAAGACAATTGTATGAATCAATTTAAGGGCAATGACACCAATCAATTTAGAAGGGTAATGATGGAGTTTATTAGGTTTGGCTACCTGTGAATTCAGTGTGAAATGAGGGGGTCATTAGAGGAGGACAGCTTTGCATTTAGCTTCACACTTACTTATCTTTTTCCTTTGAGTCAATACTTCATTATGAGAAAGTGTTAATACGGGCGCTGTGGACAAGATCAGCATGTAGCTTCAGTAACCAGCAATCAACTTCAGCCTCCTGATTAAACTGGATATCAGACAGAGCAGGTGAAGTGCATTGCAGTGGCTGTTGCTGCCCCACTGTGCAAAATAATTTTTCCCACACACTGTCAGCATTCCCCGGAAAAACAAATTACAACTGGCTGTGAATTAAAAATATCTGCTATTGAATCATTTTGTCGTAGACTGTGTCTGGCAAAAAAGAGAGAGAAAACTCTGAACTAAGTTTGTGGACTGAGCACATTTGCTGTGTTGCATTCTATTTGAATATATTACATAATATTAATGACATAATGTTATGAAATATAAAACTGCACATTTACTTATATTCAAACTACTCAGAGCTTGATGAAGTATAGGAGTGGTGACAAAATGTTTCTGACCTCTCATAAAGAAAGCTAGACTGAGGGTCTACAGACACTGCAGGGGTTTTCTCAGTCCTGTCTTAAACCCAGCGCAGTGGTCAGGGACTGTTGCCACTTAAAGTGGCTCTGTGTAACAATTTGCAGCGATACATGCATTAATCACTTTTTTTTTTTTATTGGCCATATGCGGGCGAGTTGTAATGTTTTGTGAAAAATGAGAGCCTCCTCGTCTTTCTCCACTACCTATTCAAGCCCGCGGACGAAGTTGTTTAACACGGCTGGACTTCATTTTTCTTTGTGAAGGAGTTGGGTCGGATTTTCTGCGACAGTCCAAAGAATTTGACTTGTGTGTTCTCAAGTGCCTGCGTTTACTTGGACAATATTTCTTCAAATCTGATTGATGTGTCACTGTTAAACACAAGATACCCAAACGCAGACACACAGGCAGGAAGGTAACTTAACAAAAAGTTGATAATCTCGCAAAAATGTGACAACAAAGGGCAGAAAACACAACAGGAAGAAAACCGAGAAACAAAAGCAAACAATGTGCAAATCAGCGCGAGGAATCAGGAAACAAAAGCCAGGAAGATTTACTTTTGTGAAAAAGGGCGGGAAGACAGACAAAGGGAGGAAATCGTGACACATGACAGAACTAAAAATACAAACAGACAAAATAAAACAGGAACTAGCTGAACCACAAACTCAACCCATGAACATGGTAAGTTCTATCGGCCACAGAGCAGTTTTGTTTTGTTCCCGCCATGTGTCTGCGCTCCATTGCCGTCCCAAGAGC
>OMLP01029153.1:40136-55136 GCA_900302685.1 Spondyliosoma cantharus | reverse complement strand
GCGGACCCTGCCACTTTTCTAGCTTCGGATAGTGTTCTGGGGACTTTATAGTCCTCTGAGAACAGCTTGTTTATCCAGCGAGGGAAACTGATTAACATTTATTGTTATTATTACCTCATTTTTATTGTAAATATTAAAATTCAGAGTTTTTGATTTCTTCTCCAAAACTACATAGTGCCCCTTTAACCTCTGACCTTTTGGATGTCAAATCTCATAACTTCACAATTTTATCCCATCAGATATTTGTACGGCATAAGGTCAACTTGACCTCTGACCCTTTGAGTTTTTCTACCAGATCTGAAGAAATACCCTCAAGGCGTTCTTCAGATATCAGGCTAACAAGAGCGGGGGCGGACAGAGAACCTGAAAACATAGTGCCTTCGGCCACGGCTGTCGCGATCGTCACAAAACCGATTGCTTACATCCGATTACTTCGAAGATTCTTACGTGTAACCTAACATTCTTTACAAGTGCTTTAGCCTGGTGCTGCTTCAGCTGCTGTGAAACACAAAACTCTTCTCCAGCACGAATCAGTGAGGCTGCAGACACAATAAACTGATGAGCGATTATCTGACAGAACAAATACTTATTTTTGTGTCCTCTCATCACTTAAAAAAAGTGTCGTCCCTGCTTCCTACAGGGGGAATTTTCAGTAATGACATGTTCTTGTGCCTGAGTAACAACGGCTGCAGGCAACAAAGCTGAAACCTGTCTGTCGCCTTATTAGTAGCATCCATTTCCTCTCCAGTCAACCACCTAGAGGTTATAGAGAATTTGACACACACACACACACACACACACACACACACACACACACACACCTCTTTAGTGTGTTATCTGTCACTGAGAAGGAAACGACTCTCTTGTTCCTGTCAGTTTTGTCTCACTTACAGAGCCGTAGTGTCGGTATCAACCCCTCTGATTTCATTAACAAACATGACTTTCATTTTCAGTCGGCTGCCTGACACACAAATATCGAAACCGCCTCAGTCTTAGTTAGAATTTCCCCTCCAGAGGAAGGTTCCTCGTCGAAATAACAGTTGTCTTTGTTCCTTGTTTTTCCTGAGTGACACCTGGTGCGCAAACGCTTATTCCTTGAATCCCCCCCCTGTGCCCAGCCCAGCTATCTGCAGTGTATCTGCTCAGACTGCCACCGCTCCCCCCCAACAAAAAACCACACCCTGACCCCACCAGCTGTCTGGATGGGAATTTCTGCCAGTCTCTGCAGGCAGACAGGCTGCTGTGTCATGAACAAGCACTGCCTGTCTGCACTTGATGCAGTTTTCTTTTCTTTTCAGAATGATGTTTTATTATAATACACTCCGTTTGCATTGGCTCGCGGCGTCGCGGATCCGCACCGTCATCGACACATCTCGGGAAGTTTCCGCTGTGACTCACTCGTCAGCGTTGACAACATCTAATCTTCTCTGACTAGAGGTCCACGCCGGGTTGCTGACACCGTGTTAGTCAGTCGTCGCAACCAAATTCTGTCTTGTTTACCAAGTCGGGTCAAATCTGCGTTTTGACAGTCGTATATGCCTGCACGTTAAAGTCCCCAACATGTTTTTTTTTTTTTCTTGTTGCTCCTTTTGCAGATGAATGTTAAATAACAAGCGTTGCTGAAAGTGTACAATTTTCTCTGTGCTCACTTGAAAGTCCGATTTAAAGAGGCGGGGCCTATGAGCATGATTTGTGACGTCAGAAATAGTTTCGAAACGTCAAGTCTGCAGTACACATACACCGAGGCTGGGCTTTTATAGTGACGTAGGAGACATCTCATGTGAAGCAGATTAGTTAAACTTTGGATGCAGCACATATTTGCATCATCGATTCAGGATGTTGAATGAAGGAGAGGGAGTAGATGTACTTTTAAGGCTCAGTATAACTTTTTATGTGGCATAATCATATCAGAAAAAACATAATTAGTGTCTTTAAACACGTCTAGAGGGGATCTGTAAATATGACACAGCAGTGGTGGAAGAAGTATTCGTATCCTTCTTTACAAGTCGAAAATACTAATACGACGCTGTGACTACAAGTAAAAGTGTCGTATTCATAAAATTAGTTCAGTCTTAATTTAATGTCGGGTACATAGTTTAAAGCTACAGCAATGCGTCATATTCCAAAAGATCATCATATGTTTGTACATCGCTGTCCTGTCAGAACTTCTTGTCTCTGAAAGGTCAACTTTGCATGAGCTCAGAAAACTGTGACGATGCACTTTTCCAGCTCATCCAGGAGGGTTTTCAAAAAGTTTAGGAAGCAGGAGAATTTTCTCGCCTCGTGAAGGAAAACTATTATTTGTTTTAAATCAATTTCCCCAAAGCGCACAGTCACAATTTGGAGATTTTGACTGGACAAATATGGTACACCATTTGCCTCTGAGCCTCTAAGTTTGGCATGCTCCACTTTGAGATTGAGGACTTATTTAAATTCCACCGCTGTCACACACAGTATTATATATAAGTGAGTCGGCAAACTTGTCCATGCCTGTTGGAAAATGCCAAAGTTGTACAAAGACTAAACTAAGACTAAAGCGAACTCCTTTATCAGACGTCACTGTTATGAAGTTGCGTCTGCTGTAGTGCGACACTTGGAGGCCGACTGTTTTTCTTTCTTTCCTTTTGTTGCCACCCGCTTCACCAGCTGCTCTGTGACTGCTGTTGCTGTGCTGAGTAATGTCAGCATGTGTTCAAGTGAGACTGCAACTGTGAAGGGAAAGGCTTTCCTGCTGATTTCAGCAGCTTTCCCTGCTGTTTCTGGTGTCAATTTCTGACGTCAGTGGCCTACGAATGCAAAAGGAGCTGATGCTGATTAGAAATATAGAATCCCAAGCTTTAATAAGTGTCCATGGGGCTCGAATAAGTAAGCTGACGTGCATTTCTCTTAAAGCCAGATGACATTTTCAGCCCTCTGGCGTTCCTCAAGATGAGCAATAGCCGGACACAGACACTGGTTTGTTGTATATAGGCCACACTCTCATAACACATCTGATGGTGACTAGATAATCATGTTCCACCATTACTGGTGAGGAAAAACAGAAACAAGAGGCTCTCAGCGAATCAAACCTTTCAAAACAAACGGTGTGAAGCGCTACAGCCAATCAGATTACTCCACACAAAGGGACAAGAACTACTCTCACTGTCACATTTAGAGATTTAAATTTGATGCGCACTTCTTGGTTAATCATCTTCCACAATCATTTTACATGATTAGTACGTTAGCCGCTGACGTTAGCGTGTAGCTCAAGACAGAGAGCACGGATAGCTCTATCCCATGAGACACTGCAACAATTGGATAATTGGGTACTTTGGACTCTTAATGGATGTCAGAACCAATTAAGAATTCCTACTTTCTCTTTACCTGTGATGCTTGAATCATAGTTTAAATGAAAACTGACACCAGATGAAAGTAATGACAGGACAAACACCACAGAAGAAGAACTGGCTGGTCAACTGACCTACATTCACATAAAAAAAGTGATGTTACTTGTTACTTGTGGTGTCCCACAGGCTACATGTCAGGATCGAATCTACAGCTACTGCGTTTGAATCTACATATCAGCTTACTTTCCCGGACAATGTAATTTCCTTGTACCTGCTTTTAGAGCTGAGATCGTAATACACAACTTTATGTTGCTGTTTCTCTTTAAAGACGTATCCGAGACACTAATGTCTCAGTGTTGCAGTTATTATTACAGCTCACAGAGACTGTTACTTGACGTCATTGTAAATGGGGGCCCTAGTGAACTTTCAAAATGTCATCCGACATCTCAAATATCACCAAATCTATTTAAAATTTCTCATGTATTATCACAGTGCATATTCATACTAGTATATTATATATATATCCTCTATGGAAGCAACACTTCTGGCCTCCAATTCGTCCATAAATTCCTGATAATGGACACTTCATGGGGCATTATCCATTCTCGTACTTAGATATGCCTTATGCAACATGTAATCTACTTTTTTACTTTTAAAATCATTATTGAGTACTGAGTACAGTTTGATTTAATATCTAAACCTTTCATCTGAGGTGACCATGAGCATTGAGCTCACAGCAAGAGTTGGGAGTGATTTAGACTGAAGATTTGGAGAAACAGAAACTGCTTTGATTGAATGCCTGCTGTTGATAATGCATCAAACATCACCGGTTTCAAAAGTGACTCGTACTCTGAGCAGCTTTGAGAGGAACACTTTGTACTTTTACTTTAGTATTTCTTTAACAGCGGTAGTTTTGCTGGCAAGTGAGTAATATTTCAGTAATGTAACTGTAGTCGTACGTCAGTACTCTTTCCACCGTTGCTGGGAAGAGATATTCCCCCGTTCTATCACCAAACCAATTTCAAAGCAGTACTTGGCCTAATATAAGATGACAGGAGCGCTCATCAGACACTCTGGGAGCCTTTAGACCTTTTCAAAGTGCTAAATGAAAACCTTTGGTGAAGCATCACTGAGCTCATGTGCTCCAAGCCTTTGGTGCAGCCTCCCAGAGCAACAGAGGGATGGTTAAAATGTTGATATTTTTTTTAAAAGTGAGCTCAAAATCTCTTGGACTTTGCCCAGAGTGTTTCTGTGGCCATAAATTATCTCGTCAAACTTTGTAGCTTTTATTTTTAGTCATACATCTTTATACTTTGCCAGTTTATTTATTCATTTACTTTGACATCTCACTTGTGAGATAGCCCCCACTGAATCACAGTTCTTATTTTGTGTTCTTGTAGTGTTATTTTTCAGCTGTACCTATCTGCAAAGTGATTTCATCTGTACTAACCAGGATGAAATATGCCATGTAGCCTATGTAAAGTTTGATTTGTTTATCGATGGTATACACGTTCAATTTGCAGCCAAGCGAATACACTCTTGACTTATTTAGAAGTAGTGATTTTAGACTCATGCCAGTTAATGATGGCGCAGAGCAGTGTGACGTTTTACTCTGAAGGGAAAAGACAGTGGCCGTGTCATGTGGCACAACCACCACTTCCTGAATGGCTACATTCCAGTTCATCAGTCCCGCCAGGTAAACACAGGAGAGCTGAGATATAGCAGGGCCCTCCCTCTGTTCTGTTGTCTGTGGGTGTGTGACTGCAAGCCCTTTTCACACTCTCCTCGATGGACCTGGAGGAAGGTTCCTGTTGGACGTAATCCTTCTCTTTCCCCGGTGCTGGAGATTTGCAGTTGAATCCTTTAATATCCTCTCAGGTAGGGGCATCACTGCAGTGTCACAAGAGACGCGTTCTGTAGAGCACATCAGGGGCGCGAATAGGGTTAAAGCCAGACAACCGTGCCACCGTGCCATGTAAATCAGGCTGCGTGTTAACAAGGAATTGGTGAACAGGACAGCTTAGTTCTTCGTCTGCCAGTTGCTAAAACGCCCCTGTCTCATTAAGTGAAAGTTCAGAAGCTCTCTCATTCTCACACGTTAACGTGTAACATGAGGCGGCAGCACTGGGGCACTAACAGATAACAAGCAACAGGTGTGACAGGTGGATTGGACTGCAATCGAGGTCATGGTTTCAGGCCGGAGGCACTCACAGCACTGCCGGCTTCAACCGCTGACGGTAGTTTCTCTTTGTTTTCCCTCAAATATGGAGGAAAACAAATGAACTCTTACTAGATCAGAGCGTTTGCATTACTGATATTACTCCCTAGCTGTTAGGATAGGGAGTAATATCCTTTTACTGCTTGTTGTTTGACCGAGACAGGAAATGACACGAGCCTCTGTTCCTAATCTTTAGGGACACATGGTGTCGTTGTTACAGAATCACACTGTCAGTATCTGTCGACCGCACTGCTGCCATTTGAAGGACATCTGTGTAAGGATGTTTCTTTTTTTGTTTTTTTTAGGAGGCAAGTCATGTTGCTAAATGTTTGCTAAAGTACAGATAATTTGATAAACTGTGACTAACACGCATAGAAGATATAAAATGTAAATTCATGAAATCTACCAAGAAGGGAATGTAAAGCATTCGCAGTTCTTTGTATGGAGGAAAAATGACAAATGCATCATGGTTTCATAATCACTGCTTTCTTTCGTAGAGTTAAATCTGGAAGCACTGACACACTTTAGACCAACTGGTTCGCCCAGGTTGAACTGCTGGTCCTGTTGGTTGAGTGTTAGGTTCTTGTATTTCTAGTTCATACAGTCTGTAAGTAGCAGCAAGGAAAATGGACATAAAAAGGACGTAGGTCATTGTGCTTGAACACTTAACGTTGTTAAGAAGGCTACATGCGACTGTCTGCGTCATGTGTCCCCAGCAGTCTTCCGTCATCACAACACACAAGTGTTCGCCCATTCAAGGGTCTCTCTCTTTTAAATAGTTGTCTGTGAGCTGCTGTCAAACCTGTTGGTGTCGCAAAGGTAATTAACCTTGAACCAAGTCTCAAACTCTTCCATGTTAGGTCCTTGAATTTGAGAGAATTGGGCCCAGGAAGTCTTTGAGGCGCCCTTTAATGTGATGTTTAAGAAGTTGTGGGAACCCTGCAGGGTATGATCTTCTCTTTATGGAAGCTTTTTTTGCCTTCAAGTGATGGTCCTCAGTAACTGAATATTGTCTTGGTTGTCTTTCCTGTACATTTAGGATCGTTGTCCTGTCTCAATTAACTTAAATTAGTGGAAAATGTACTACAGTATACAGAATCTGGATCTGAAGTGATCACCTTCAAGCACCCTCACAGCTGAAAGTCAGTACTTAAACCATTGTAATTTCAAAGCCAGCGCATCATGTACAGTGAGTGGAACCGAAACAATGATACAAAGCGGGCGATACAAAGATATATACCATGAAGATCTCTTTAACATTTCTGTGTATTTGGTTATTGTGGGCAAAGTGGCGAATTAATGAGAGTGACTGCTTTACAGCGATATCAGACATTAGTGTGGTTTTCACGTTGCTATGATTTAAGTGTCTTGATTTGTCAGGTATTAAATTGAATGGATTAGACAAAAACACAGTCTGTCCCATTTGTTTATTCTATCCTTAACTCCTCTAACAAACTGTAATTGTGAGTGACATACGTCCTCGTGACGTCAGCGCTGATAAATGCCAGGATCTAGCTCTGCTGCTACTTTTAAAACCTGTACCTCTCTGTTTCCCTCCGCAGATCTTCCTGAAAGAACCAAGTCGGATCATTTACACTCTAGGTAGGTCATTTTTCCTTCAGCCTGATTATTTCCCAAAAGTTGTGGATCCACTATCAGGTGTTCGGTTTCACCAAACTGTGGGTGTTGCTGGGAACGGGGCACTATCCCTTTAACAGTCAGATCTGCTGATGGTGAGGTTGCGAACGGACCAAACAATGCACTGATCTATTCTCACTGACTGACTGACTGACAGGAGGTCAACACCGGGACGAATACGTCATGCTGCAGTTTTTTTAGCTGTTGTTTACAGACATTAAGGAAAGGAAAGTCGTCGCTGAAAGTTATTTAAAAAAACACAGTTTATGATGGAAATCGCACAGGGTGTTTCTGAACTCAAGATCCTTGTGTTTCCAGCTTTAGCTAATCAATTAAATAAACCACGTGGCATCGAGGTGAAGGGGGAGGATTGCTGGTCTTTCCCCCCCTTGAGGGGTTTACATCACCCTCCTGCAGTGAGTGCTTAATGAGCAGGATGTGTGGTAATGATGAGCCTGCCTCCTCTGTCGAGAGAGTTCACCGCAACAGGTCACATCACAACTGTTTTTAATCTCGACACCTTTAAACGAGAAAAGCACAAAGACCGCAATGTTATGATGGGATGAGATTTAAGGATTAGACAACAATCATGATAGAGAGGCGATCAGCCCGAGGATATCAGACAAATGTGTCAGACACGTTTGAGTGGTCACTCGTCCTGTGTTTACCTGGATGTGGTACCGTCTGCTAGACGCCATGTTTATGTAAGGTAGGTTGGTTTCATATGAGCAGCATTAGCAGCGTATGATACTGCTCTCTTATTTGCATGACTGGAGGTAAGTTTTGTGCGGTGATGGTTTCAGTTTTCTTGAATCTATTTTAAACTTGAACAACCAAGACTTTGTTTGTTCATTTGAACAAATATTTGCCTCAGTAACTCCTCTTTGTTGTTCCCTTAATTAGTCTTTAACTATCTTGGATCCACACGAACCACACCTACTGTATGTTTACATCTCTGTAAGCTCAGCAATATAGAGCGAAGTGTAAAAGTAAGCCTGCTTTGTTCCTTTTGCCCGTCTCTGTAGAGCTCTTGGCCTTTTTTAAAAAAATTATTTCCCTCCATTTTCTTTCTGTTTAAAGTTAGAGGCTACATTACATGCTTCATCTCTGCATAACTTGGCATCACCTGTATAAAGGAGCAACATGAATGGGGCGTATTGTGTGGTGTTGCCGAGGGCTGAGCGAATAGATTTCTTCTTTAACAATTGAGTCACCGCAATGGTATGAACCTGCTTGTCTGTATGAGCCCCACAGCTTGGTGATAAATGGTTTCCTGTTCTGCTGTTTTTTTTCAGCCAAGGTCCTCTGTCTTCCATACGGGCTGCCATCAAACGAAGTAAGTTTGCCAAAGCCCGAGAGTCAGTGACATTATGCGATTGCGTAACGGCAACACATAAAGGGTTAATTCCTCGTATAAGCCTTTTGTAGAAAATGAAAGTGACATTTTCTCATACATTCAAAAGCACAGTGTAAAATTTGTCTTTTAAATCTGATTATTTAAAGGCAAATCTAAGACATAATGATTTTTCTTCCTTCAGCAAAATCAAACTCCCAGAGTGACAACACCAGAGAAAGGAGGTACTATGAACGATATTGCCAGATAATGTAAACAAAGAAAGAAACCCAGTCATCAATAACATATAAATCATCTGTAATCATGTGCATTTTGGTTTGTGCTTCAGGCGACCAGAGATCACCATCGTCTCAGCAGAACCTCTGGCCAGTAACAACTGGTTCCCAGGAACCACTGTGGTTTTCCCTTCTCCTCCTCCTCAGTCTGGCTGGTCAGCAGGCATCCAGGCAGTTTCCCAGGTAGCTTTCGTATAATTGACAGAGTTTGATTTCTCTCTGCTGTTTTTTCATCGGTGAACAATGCCTGGCTCAGTCTGCTCTGATTGGTCAGCTCTCACAGGCCTGAGCAGGCACCGCCCACCACGTTTTCGCATCACTTCTGCCGATTTCCAGGCGGCTCGTTTAAAGGCACAGTTTCTGAATAAGGACTGTGCGTTTCCACGTAGATGAGTCTTTGAAACTCTCACTGTATTTACATATCACCCAGATGTGCAGAAATACCATAGTGTACATGAAGACGATGTGTGCAGATGTGTGAACGCCTCTCTTTTTCATGACTTAGCCCCCACCATCCTATGACCAGGTGATTCAAGAGAAGACCCAGGAAGAGCACATCGTCAAGCCCACTGCAGCCCCCCGCCGGACCAGCTGCACCACCACAAGTGCCACACAGACTGATCCTTTGACCTCTACCGCTGTCCCACCGTCAGCAGGGAAAAGACCCGCCGGTGAGCAAACCAGAATCATTCGTACCAAACTGTCAGTTTTTAAGTTTCAGTCTATCTGACATGTTTTTCCTTCATGTTTCCTTTCAGGTAAAAAGCCGAAAAAACCACCGAGGCCATCACTGCCGAAACCAAAGGACGGAGAACCGGCTGCTGAAACGCCATCAGATGAGAAAGCTGGGACAAATCCTGCTGCATCCACAAACACTGGGCACCAAATTGAGTCCGAGGCAGATGTAAAGCCACCCAACCAAGCAGATTCCTCCCACACGTGCACCAGATCTGTCACCGTACACTGGGATATTCCTACGAAACACCTTTCTCCCGCTGCTGCTGAAACTACTCCCGCCTCCTCAGAAACAGAACAGGTTCAGTGCCCCGTTCCACTTCCTCGTATAAAATCCCGAAGGCCGGCAATCCCAGAGAAGGTCAGAGTTCAGACTTTGGTCTCGCTCAATGAAAATTGCGATGACACTGAGTCTGATCCAGAGGAGGTCCCATCAAATCAGTATTTAAAGGATTTATTGGAGGTATTTGGCGGCGATAACGTGTGTGAGGAGAACTGTGACGCTGTTGACCAATCAGACGAGGCCTTACAAGGTGAAGATGCCGGCGGCGAGATGAATACTAGCCACAGTCAACGCAATATCCGGGCCAGGATCCAGGCCTTTGAGAGCCAGGCTGAGGAGGCTGAACCGGTCATACCTCAACCTCAACCCAGGAGGGCGTCCATCAAACCTCCAGTCGCTGCTAAACCTTCGGTAGCACTTAAACCTCAGTTCAACCACAGTTTAGATGATGACAGTCAAAATGTCTCATCCACAAACATCCCCCAAATCCCCACGCCGGCCCCCAGACCTCAGCCCCCTCAGCCCCCAAAGAAACCTGTGGGACTATCCATAAAAGACGAACTAGAGAGTCTACACAACAAGCGGGCCACCCCAAACAGATCGCGCCCCTCTGTATTGACCAGAGCCAATGCCATATATGAAGAGGATGCTCCACCAGTTCCCCCTGTACCTCCGGTGAAGCCCGCTAAGGAACCCCTGAAACCAAACCTCAATATAAACAACCACAACTCGGCCTCCGTGTTCAGAGAGAATGAGTATGTGAGCAGTCCAACAAGTGAGTAGTGTTATGTCTATATTGTGTAATTGACTAAATAATATTTTAATTCAAGATGAATATGTTGATTTAATTTGATGATTAATCGATTGTTTTATCATAAAATAAACCTTTACTTGTAATTTTAGCTTTTTAAAAATAATGTTAGAAAGCAATCAAAGCAAATAACTGGCAGTGAAAATGCAGAAGAAAGAGAAATAAATAGAGAAGTAAGTAAAAATATGTTGGGTTTCTTTTAAATCAAATATACAAAAGTGAGAGTCGAGGAGGATTAGCTTAGTTAGCGCGATTGGGAAACAGCTAGCCTGGCTTACTGAGTAATACATGCCCCGTTTGTTTAATCTGTACAAAACTAAAAGTGTAAAAAAAAAAATTTGAGTTATGCGGTAACTATTTCTTGATGGTAACTTGGTGACGCTAACTTGTCATCAGATACAGGACAGAAATTCTTGTAGCCAATCACCAGAAATTGTCATTTTTTTTACATTCCTCATTGTGTATGAGTTAAAGTAAAAAGTTACGAGGTGTTAATTCAATGGTAGGCGTATTATACTTAGAAGGGAGCTAGGCTAGCTGTTTCCCGCTTCCTCCGGTGCTGTGCTATGCTAGCGTTAGCTCCGTACTTGCAGACATGAGGATGATACTAATCTTCTAACTTCTTGGCAAATAGGTAAAATATGTCCCAGAATTGTCAACTTTACCTTTAATGAGTAATCCATTAACAGAATATTTGTTTTGTTTTTCAACCACTTTAGATTTAGCAGTCGAATAGCCTATTAGCTAAGTGTCACATAAATACATTCTATTCAGATCACATCCCGGTCAAGTCCCAGGATAGCGTGGACAGTAACGGAGGCTCCTTCACCAGACAAAGTTTAACACGGAGACCGACTACTATCAGGGTCCCCAGCAGATCCGGTTCAGGTGAGTCCATCTTGCTCTAAAGCACAGTAAACCTTGTGATTACTGTATTGTTGCTGTGTGCATGATGCATGGATGCAATGTGTGACACTTTTTTGTGCATATTTAATAGTCAAGCACGTGTTTTCAGTATGATGTGGTAAAGACAGATTCTCTTTTTAGTGTCAGATAGTTTTCACGACGGTCCGCCTCCGCTCCCTGCTCAGAAGCCCGTGGGCCACCTAAACGCCTCAGTGAACCACAAACAAAGCCAGACACCTGTCCTCCCCCTCCAGGTAAGGTTTGCATTACACTGAGCAGTCACAAACCTACAACCTTTACAAAAAAATTCTCAAAATTAAAGTTGTGTAGAGTCTAACTTTGTGCCATTGGTGTATATCTACGCGGCGTGGTGCATTTTGAGCCCAGAGAGTCTCGCTCAGTAGGGGTTTATCTTGTCTGTCAGCTCTGTGGCCTACCTGCCTCATTTCTCCTGCATCTCACAAACAAAGAAGGGATTGTAGCCTCGTGAACACGCTGCCTGCTGTTGAGCTGAAGCTAACCACTGAATGCAATGCTGTAGCCTCGTTTCTATGGTTCCCAGTGCTTTAGACTGTGCATTTTGCCTCTTTTAGAGCTAATAAAAAATGCACAATTGGATTCTTCCGCAGGAGTCTTTCCAGTCTGGACCGGAGCCATCGCTACCACCTCGGTGAGTGAAGAGACAAAAATCTAGCAGTAAAATTTAAACTTTGGACACTTTTGTCAAGATGCGAGTTTGCTCAAGGTTATGACGGCGTTGCTTTTTTTCAGGAGGCTGACTACAAGCAAAACCCTTCCACCTCGCCCACCTCCAGCCAAACCAGGCCCGGGAAGACCTCCCCCGCCCAGCCTGCAGGCCACGGGTCGATCCCATTCGGCATCATGGGAGACATCGCCGAAACCCCAGGCGCAGAAGCCCCACAGGAAAGGACCCGTCTTGCCTCCAAGGCCCAACCCAGGCCACCGTCTCTACAACAAATACACCGTAAGAGAGATCCCACTGCACAGCTGAGCACTGTAATCATGCCTTTTTAAATAGCACTTGATGAGCACCTGTTTATAATTTTTGCTTTCTTTCACCAGCTTCAACTTTCTCATGCGATTGCTGCCACCGACTACAATGGGAACAATACAGGGGAACTCTCTTTTCAGGTGTCTGAACTGCTTTTACCGGCTGACATGTGACCTTGACACACAAGTGTTACATAAACCTCAATTCGGGGAGTTGATTCAGTGACAGTGAATACCTTTCATTGGCCCCTTTTCAATAGAAAAATGAAGTGCTTCTGCTGCTGGAGGAGATCGACCACAATGCGTTTGAGTGCCAAGTCGGAGAAACCCGAGGCAGAGTCCACAAGTCTCGCATCAAGGTCATAACTCCTCTGGACTCGAGCGTGTCCCAGCCACAGGTAACTTGTCCTTCATAGACGAGTAAATACATGACTGTGTAGGCTAACTTTGCACCCTTGGGCTCCAATACATTAACCTTTAAGTTCTCTCTCTATAGGGTGCCGGTACAGCTGGGTCAGATGGAGGTGGTTATGGCTCTAATGTGCAGGCCATACATGACTTCACGCCAGGTGACACAGTCCAAAATTAGTGGAACAGAAATCCCTCAAATGCACGTTTTAGATTATGTGAATGGAGGCATAAAAAGCTGATGTGTATTGCTTGGTCTGCGCCCACAGAGGGTCCAGGAGAGTTGGGTCTGAGAGCAGGAGACGTCGTGACCTCGGTGGAGCAGGTGGACAGCGAGTGGTACAGAGGCACCTGCAGAGGATCCACTGGCTTCTTTCCTGCCAACTACGTCAAAGTCCTGGTACGCTTCAGCCGTTTTTTGCAAAGCATCCATCGCCTCTTTGATGACAGCAAGGCTTGTAATTTACAGACGTTAACCTTGGTCAAGGATGATTTGATTATCGTTTCTCCAATTAGTCAAATTCACCGAAACCCCTCCCTGAACGGAAAGCGAAGCCGCCGCCTGCATCAGTCAGGTACTGTTTTTACATAATCAGCTGTTTGCACTAGCCTTAACATCCACGTGAAGTGTCCTGATGTCATTATGTTCTTGCTTCCCCTGAAGTGGCCCGCGATGTGTGGCGAGGTTTGACTTCGAGGGGGAGCACAGTGATGAGCTGTCGTTCTCCGAGGGGGATGTGATCCAGCTGAAGGCGTACGTTGGCGACGACTGGGCTCGCGGGCAGGTCGGCGTCGTTGCTGGCATCTTCCCCCTTAACTTTGTAGAGGTCATCGAAGATCTGCCTCCACCGCCAAGTCAACAGCCCACCAGGACTCAGTCCACCAGGACTCAGTCCACCAGGATAGCGCTGCCTGGTAAGACTAAGCACCAAAAGTACATTTTGTCATTCTATTCATTATGTGATGATTTGGCCACCAGGAGTGACTTGAAACTATCACACATATGGGAATATGTACTAACATATTATCCTCTTGACCCGCGAATAGAAACAAAAGAGTGGCCGTGTGCCATCAGTGTAAAGCGTTTATCCATCCTTTCTCTTGATGTTGGCTGGCATCTCCCTCTGTGGCATGTCAGGAATTTGTGCTTCTGTTTCTCTTTCATTAAATGGCTGTTTACAGAAGGTCTCTGTACAGGGAACTTGAAGCTTCAACAGACTCGTGCAACAAGGGCCTCGGCCAGGAGTGTAGAAAAATACAGAGATCCAGACATTTCTCCAGGAAAAAGTTGTATTTATTTGCCTTTGTCCTGATTTATTTCTATATGTCCAGGTAGCTGTTCTTGCAGGTTTCTTTATGGCAGTTACAGTAAATCTCTGTCACAGAGCTTTAATTATATTTTACCAATAATTAGTATCATATTACACAGTTCTTTCCAGGGACCTTCCTAGAATAGGAACATAACAGTTTTTAGGGGTGCACGATGCACATCAGCCTGAGAAATTATCAGCCCGATATTGGGAAATGTATATTATCAGCTATTTATCAGTATCTGTGAAATTCTAGCAGATATGAAGCAAAAACATAAACTACAGGTTAGGAATTTCTTTTTAAAATGCAAAATGATCTGTTATTGATTAAATACCAACTTCGCATATTTATTTTATTTGCCTACAATTTCCCAAATTGAAATACACTCAGTATAAAGTTACTGAAATAAGCCACACACAAAACAAACTAGGTATTCAGTTGTTGAGTACAAACTCCCTGACTCCAAACTTTATTCCCTGATTTGATGGCAAAGAATTTCATTTTTAGTAACGTGTCCAACATTTTTTTTTTCCCGTAGGCCTGGTTGCTTCTCCAAGTACAGCCCCTGAAGCTGCCAAACCTGCTCAGGTAACCAATATTTATATAAACAGACGCATCAGTGAGGATGATGTTGGCTTTGGAACGGGCCCAATGTATTCTGCACAACATCAGAGATGTGTTCCAGGTGAATATTGTACAAATGCTCATTCACACAACTTCCCCC
>OMLP01029153.1:22757-40116 GCA_900302685.1 Spondyliosoma cantharus | reverse complement strand
ACGTTGTCCTGCCGCTCTGTAGGCGTCTCAGTCCCGGGTGGAGTGGGTGGTGGCTCTGTACGACTTTGCCGGGAATTCAGACGGTGACCTGTCCTTTCAACAAGGCGACCGCATCCTGATCAGCCAGCACATCGACGCCGACTGGAGCTGCGGCCGGCTCAACGGCAGAGAGGGCATGTTCCCCAGCGCTTTTGTTGAGAGCTGCACAGGTATGAAGTTGTCATGGCATCAGTGGTGCTCTTAATATGACATCACCTGCTAAGCACTTCTAAATCTGTTGCAATCACTGAACTTATGATGGTGTCAATAAGGAGAGATATTTAGTGACACCATGTGGTTTTGTAGAGAAAATAAGCAGTTAAGTTAGACAGAAGTGTGATCATAAATTTGCTGTCTGTTAATTCAGTATATTCCCTTCAACAGACCAGCCGTCACATAACAACCAGCTGAATGAGAGTGCTGGTGGCAGCCGAGGAAAGGCAATGTTTGACTTCGCCTCAGACTGTGATGAAGAGCTCTCTCTGCGGGTATAATGCGTTTTTATTTTCCCCTTTCTATTTGCAAATTCTAAGATCTATTATAAGAACTGCCATTCACGAGACCCGTCACTCCTTCTCTCCCAGGCTGGGGACATTATAACCGGTCTGGAGTCCGTTGATGAAGAATGGTTCCTGGGTGATTTGAGAGGAAAACGGGCCCTTGTGCCTAAGAACTATGTGCAAGTACTGTGACAGTCATGTGGCAGAACAGAAGAGACACTGATGGATGACGGGAACTGAAGAGACGTCTGAAGGCAGATGAAATCTGAAGTGAACTCTCAAACTGGAATGCAGTATTTCATCTCCAAGTAGTGCAACATTCTTTATTATCTGCTGCATTAACTTGAAATTAAATGTACACTGAATAATTTATCATGATTATAAACACTATAAAAGGTGGATGGAAATGTCAGTTCCCTGGATATTGATTCACAAGATGCTTGTACTGTACATTTGCACCATCTAGTGGTTTGTCTCGTTTCTCTCATTAGATTTTAAAATTGATTGTTTTGCACATGGTGTCAAGATGTTACGTTTCCTTTCATAACTTGGTTTACTGGCTGCATGGAATATGATTTAAGAAAAGGTCACTTGAGCAAAATGAGTATTGTGACCAGACTGAGGTCATTTGAGCACAGCTGGGTTGTCTGCCTCACCAACGCTTGATGTTCACACCCTGGAAACAATTTCCCCTCGACTGGTACAGGCAGAACCAAATGCAGTTTTAGATAATCTTTACTATGCTTCATTAACCTTTTTTTTGCAATACAAATAAAAGTTCCCCTAATGCTAAGAGTTGTATACAGCTCAAGATCATATCATTTACACCTATATTCCCAAAGGTCACAACCTCCTGACTACCAGTAGTTGAAATTTGTCCTTTGTAGAGGACATTTGTAAACCTGAATATCTCCCACCCACTGCATACCCACTTGCCATCTACAGAAGACATTTAGAGCTTTTCAAAGATATCAAATGTGAAGGGGTGGGGCTTTAGTACCTTTTGGGATTGGGGAATTAAAAACTGGACAATGTTTTTTTTTTCCTGATAGTCAGGAGGATAGAATAGCTGGCATAGATAACACGTTGGTTCCATATGGTTACAACTTTTACATCAAGACAAAAACAACAGAACAGTTTGTAGGTCATTTTACATTTTTTATTAAATCTGTCAGGGTGTTTTAGACTGTCTCCTGGATGGGGGGCTCATAGCCATCAGCCCTCTCCACCTTGGCTCCTGTGTCGTCACCGGTCGCCTTTGCAGTGCTGCCGGTGCCGCCCTCACCGTGGAGCTCCATCAGTTTGCCCACTGCAACAGAACACAAAACAGCTTTTAACTCAGGTTCATGGCTGAAAGGGTCGAGAGGCGCTGGCACATTTAAGCAGATGGAAAGCCAATAACTGCAATGATGTAATAATGTCAT
The DNA here is from genome assembly GCA_900302685.1 of Spondyliosoma cantharus. NCBI lineage: Eukaryota > Metazoa > Chordata > Actinopteri > Spariformes > Sparidae > Spondyliosoma > Spondyliosoma cantharus. The sequence continues at coordinate 38,153 of OMLP01029153.1, read as the reverse complement.
CCTTCACCCCCATTAGGATTTTGCACTCAACCATATTAGTCTGGAAAACAGTCCCAACGGTTGCAAATCTGCTTGATCTCTCTCTCCACATAGTTACTGAAAACTATTTTTTGGTGAGGGAACGTCAGCTGATCTCAATGGGAAGTAATCAGGCCGTCATATGGAGCCGAAACAGTGTGTCATCATCTGTTCCCATGGGGCAAAACAGGAAAAAACAAAAATCTACTCGCAGTCTTTTAAAACTGCATCACTTACACTCAAACTTGGGCTTCTTAAGCATCTTGACCTTGCGGACATAGACGTCGTGTAGAGGGTAGATGGACTGGCAGGCCTTCTCAATGTCCTTGCCAACACTGTCAGGGATCCTGGAACACAAAACAATACACAACACATTGATGCAAAGACGTAACCCCAATTCAAAAACTATTTCAGAGTCAGCAGTAAACCTACACAAACTGGCAGGTTAGACAAAGTGATGGGAAAGACCAAAATAAATTTAGTTAAAATAAATTATACGGCTGACAAATCTTTAAAGATGAGAACAACTGGTGATTAACAGGAAATTTAACTAGTGGAACCACAGACTCAAACTGTATGCACATAACTCAATGTAATAGGTTTATGCCATTTTTAGTAACTAAGCAACTACTGACAGGCCTACATCTTGAAGATGCAATAAAAAAAATAAAAAGACTTATTTTGATGAAGCTACCATTTAATTACAAGAAATACTTCAAACAAAATAGTCTTTCATGGGCAGGACAAACTTCAACTTACAGTTTGTTGACGACTTCCTTCAGGTCGTTGGTCTGAACCTCGCGGGTCATGATCTCCATCATCTTCTTACGGATCTGGCGGACCTGCTGGTGCTGGGCGTAGGAGGTCTTTCTGATCTGGTTGGTGCGCTTCTTTGTGAAACCCACGCAGAAGAGACGAAGAAGGTAGCCGTCGGTGGTCTTCACATCCACATGGGCTTCAATCATGGTCTGAATGGAAAGAACAGATCAATCCTGATTAGACTTTGTAGGGAAGATTTAACAGTCTCAACCTCTAACCTTTCCATCTGCGATAGCAGCTGTCTTATAAGATCTAAACTGTGTGGTAATACAAATTTGTGCTCACCTCTCCCTGCCTGCTTATATTCTATTTCTTTCTTCAACACAAGATACATTTTCAGAAGCCCCGCGACACACCCCCAGTTCTGTTCACTTGGCGTCTGTTATTGCATATTTAAATCGCTTGGAAATACAACAAGTCCTAAAAAGCACAACATATGTGCAGTTACTGAAGGATGAATAGCCGTGTATGACAATCCTTCCATATCCAAGAACAAACCAAAATCACATGGTCCAATCATTGTAAAAAGTCCTCACAATAGTCACAAAATCATTTGCTACTTTTACCTGAGGTTAATTAAGGTGAACAAATTCAACAGCAACCCAACTTCACATTCATAGAGCTCGATACAAAACAAATAGCCTAATGGTTTTCCAGGATCACAAAATGTTGTAAGCCAAAACCCAAACTTTTGGCTACACTGCACTGTTCCTGCCCAAGACAGCTGGCAGTGGACAAAGTTTCTGTGCATTTTTTATACTTCATCCTATACGATTATTAGACAAAGCTAGATGACATGCAGTCGAACTGAAGCCGCTCTGCTTTGCTTTTAACAAAGTGTCATGACAGTTTCACGTCAGGATTTGCCGCAACTGAGCGGCACAGCGACAATACAATGTCACTGTTGGCTTTGACACTGGTCACATCGATTAGGGAGGAATTATGGGCTTTCAGGAGCCCTCACACTGACAAAAAACTGCTATCTCATGATAAAAAGGAACACCTCAGCATAGAGTTCGCCTCAAATTCCATTACAATTTAATCTAACTCAGATTCACCAGTGTCTCCTTTTTTTGACACAATGCCGTGTCACCCATTTGCTCCAATATGATCTTTAAATTCAACTGAAATGTATACCTGAGATGAACTAAAGTAACGAATGCTTATGGCCAACAAAAACACACCGTTTGGCTTTTCTCAAGGAAACCTCAATGACTTTTCTTTTTCCAAGTCTCAGTTTACTACTGTAGTAGTTGGTCATATACCTAAAAAGTAGACAGATTCCTGTGAAGACAATCCAGCCTTCCACCTTTGCACACCACCACTGCGCTTAAAATACTCTCATCTTTTAGGTGTTCTCATGCTCATTTGTTTTTTTATTTAAAAAAAAAAAAAAGGCATAAAAACTTAGCTAGTTATTGAATATCAAGGGTCAATTATATATCTATAAGGATATTTAGTATCCTTTGTTTAGAAAAAAAAAAGCCCCAAGATCATTACCTGCCATTTCTTGACCATGGAGCACATCTTGTCGCGGGTCAGGTCCATGCCGTGGAAGTTGGTGAGGCAGTTCTTGCCCTGAACATCCTCGGTGATTAGCTTGAATTTGCGGAAGGCCACCTCGTCGTTCTGCAGGTCAGCAAGGCTCACCTCGAACACACGTCCCTTCAGGCCATCAGAGGCGATTCCTAAGTGGTAGTGGATAAGGTGTACATGTCAGTAAAAAAAGAACATGTACGAATTTAAAAAAAAAAAAAAAAGGGACAATCTCTAGCTAGCCAACATTTGGGGCTGAACCAGTTCATACGCTCCCATTACACCACCTAGAGTATGGCAAGCTCAGCGAAACAGCGATGCTGTAATGGCATTTCATCCTTTAACCCAGGATTTTCCCACTCAGCCATGTTCACTGATGCAAACCTGCCTCACCTCTCCAGAGTTACTAATAGTGTGTCCTCCTTGTGAGAGAATGATCTCCATTGGTATTAATAAAGCAATCGTAGTCATGGCTTGTCATCATGCCCTCCCACAGCTAGCACATGGGTATGCTGCAAGCTTCATTCAGCCCCACCAATGACCATTTTCAACCCATGACTGCTATATTATTATTCAACTACATAAACTTACTGGTTCCCTGAGTCCTGGTGACCAAGGTCTTGCCAAGATTGCGGATGTTGAACATGGCTGGTGCCTTGACATCATACCAGTCCTTCTTGGAGAAAGGGTCCACACTGTACGAAAGAAACAAGGAGAAAAAAATAGTTCATCCATCTGCACAATCAGCTCAAGCTAAATAATAGATCGGATTGGACAGTGCGCGTTCGAGCTAGAGGACTGACTCGCTGCTAGCAAGCCGGCTGAGCACGCACTGCAAGGGAGACCGATCGGGCTAGCAGGCGCTATGGAGGCTTTTACTTCTAACAGACTGGTTCGATGATGTTGTGATGTCCTACAGCATGACTATATAATCAAGACACTCTGCTTGTGTACCGCACCGTTATCCCGATCAGTAATAGATTAGCTGCGGCGTCTGACTGCCATGTTGATAGGCAAGCTCGGCTAAATCCATGCTAACACTTGCTAGCCGCTCGCAAATAACACTACCGGCCGAAAATATGCGATTTAACTACTACGGGTTGTTACGCTTCCTTAGGCAGAGCAATGCTGTGGAAATCAAATACACAAGTACGATTATATCAACCGCGTTACGACAAAGTACAGCAGTGCAGACTATAGGGAAACAGCATGTTTCACCTCCGTCCAGCGCCAGAGGCCGGCGCTGACGAGACTAGCACCGACTCTGTAACATCTAATCAAAATCAGCTTCATCCTTCAACTTTTTTCCACCAAACTGCTACTAATGAAAAAGGCAAAGCCTGCTTCGTGTAACGATGTCTGAATTTGCTACTTACATCTTCTTTTTGGCACCTTTTTTGCCGCCTTTGGTCAGCCTCTTATTCTTGCCGACTGCCATGTTGGCTACAGGGAGTGAAAGAGGAGGAAGTACGAAATCCCGCGAGAATTAAAGAGACAGACCGAGGACGTGAGATTTGTCTTATCTCGCGAGGCTCTGTGGCGTCTTTAGCGCCCTCTGTTGGACAGCCTCGTGTAATAACTTTGCCAAGTAAAAGACAGTTTTTCGTGGTGTCTTTGAAAGAAAATAAATGCCACGATGATTTTAATTTCATAAACAACTGAGCACCTTATTGTAAATACTTTTGATTTAAACACAACTGAAATGATTATGTTGGAAAACCAGTCGGAGAAAGATAGAAAAAGAAGTTGCAATCAATAAATATAGACAAAGACAAAGTCTTCTAGTTTCTGAATTTCTCTTAAAACTACAAACAACTACTGGACATTTATAGAAGGAACTCCAATCTACATAAATCTGTAACAATAGCAAATATGTAAAATATTTCAGAGTAAATAAATTCAACATCATTCAGTCGTGTGTAAATTCACAATTAATGTAGATATTCTTTATTCTTTATCTTGTAAAGAAGCATGTATTTGCTTGTGTACATAAGGCAATGCTTTGTGTTCACTTTATACATAAGAAGTAATTCAAGCACTGAGAAGTAGTGTCATGATTACTTGGAAAATAAAATAAAATCCATTCATCTCTGAACAGGCCAAACCAGTCCCTAGGTGTGTGAACGCGTCATGCAGGTGCATGTATATGTCATACAGGTGTGTAGCTTGATAGCCACCCAAACTGTTACTGTGACAAAGGGAAGAATTTTGTCTGTTGATAAAATGTAATCAAGGTAAACTCGCTTAACATAACATCCCAACACAGACGACTATGGCTCAGCATTTCTGATTTCTTTTCCTTATTTACATTTCTATGCAAAGTTTTTATTGTCATTTAATCTAAAATGTCGTATGTAATGATTGAACACGCATCAAGATTAGACTCACATGAAAGTTACTGAATTTTCTTTTATCATCATTAATGTACTTTTTGCTGCTTTCTGTACGTTTACGATGAAGCTCGACACTGAAACATTTGCAGAAATTATACTCTACCGCTCAGATAATCCAGCTTTCGAACGAGAAGGATGGAAGAGAGCAAAAGACTATTCCAGTAAAAGGTTGATATGCCTGTCTCATTAGCTCTTTAGCGCCCGGTTCGACAAAACTAATAAGGCATGGTTCCTCTTCATTTCAAAGGTCAATATAAGCATTTCAAAGCCTTATTTAAGAAGGCCTACGTTTGGGCTGCAGCGAACAAGTCTGATGCTCTCAGGTCATCACATTAGAGATGACGCTTGCATCTCATGGGTGGTGCTGCTGGCTTCCATGACTCCCAGGGTCCCTGAGGACTCAGCTACGCTTTAGTGGGAGGTCAGTGACGACAGCTGCCGCTGTGGCAACAGCACTCATAGTTGCTCAGCCATCCTGCATAGCAAATATGAAGTCAATGGTTTGAGCAGAGAAAGGAGAGGATGTACATATAATGACACTCAAGGTTGGGTTTAATTTGGATTTCACGCAATAACAGACATGGATGAAACTGGGACCTCTCATGTGTTCACCTATGTAAGCTTCTGACATGGCACGGGGTTGTTGGTGATAATGTGAAAAGGCAAGCAAAGCAGAGCTGTCACTTTGCCTCAATGTTTGGTCTCCTCTGCCTCAGGATGCAGACATCTGTCAATGTGCTTTTGTTCTAAATAGACTTAAACCCCACTTTCTGCTTCTGTCACTGCTTAAAGCTGAGTTTCGTGCTTGTTGAACATTTTACACTAGCTTAAGACACGAGTTTCCCTTTCACTTATTAATTATTTTATTTATAGTGGCCTATAACTTCATCTGTTATTTTTTTCTAATGCGTGATTTTTCATCTCAGTTCATCTCAGTGATGGATATTTTTACAATATCCACTGAAAATAAAGTCTTCCCTCAAAATTAGGCAACTTAATCAGTTAAACTACCATGTAGTGCATGTAGTCCTGGAACATAACAACACAGGAGGTTTTCCAGAATTTCTTCATCACACCTTGAGTATTTGTAATGTAATAGTAGGTAAAAGTACCGCCCTGCTCAGTTTTGTAACTGGTGCATTAAGTTCCTTATTGCAGTGATTAAAGCTACATGAATCTATAAAGTAACAATACAGAGGTCAACATATAAATTTGTTTTAGATTAGCAGCAAAAAAGTAGTTTAACTTGTTATATTTATGTCTGTGGAAAGAGAATTTTGGTGGTAGTTTACCAGATCTTTAACATTAGTAGAGGAAGCACTACAATGAAATATTACTATTTCAAGCTCTATATTCAAAACTTTACCTGACTAAGATAAAAGTGTTTCCAACACCATGTATTCAAAGTGTCAAAGCACTCATAATGCAGCGTGTTTTTTCTATTATTACATCCGATCAAACACATCAACACTCAACTGTTAGTCACCCTCCTCTCTAGCTGTCTCTGGGTTATGAGACACAAACGTGACACACTTTGTTTTAGCTGAGTGCAGTAACATTTCATGACACGTACACTGACATCCACTGAAAGTAGACCCATCCACTACCACACACCACCAGTCTGAGTGCATTATTCTAAATGTATTTTTACCTTCTTGTTTTATTTGTGACACACTGTGTATTTCATTTCTGATTTTATTTTTTGCCTCAGCTTTTGTTCTTGTTCGGCTGCGTTGGAACAATAAAGTTAATTTTTTGTTTTGTGTCTGGTAGATGTTGAAGTTGTATATTATATGCTACCTTTATTCTTTTAATTACTCAGCCTATCTCTAGCCTACTATTTGTTGTTGTTAAGCTGCGTTGGAACAATAAAGTTGTTTTTCTCTGACATGAACCCATATTTTCTGGTTTTATTTTGTGTCTAGTCGATGTTGAAGTTGTATATTATATGCTACCTTTTATTCTTTTAATTACTTTGCTCATCTCTGGCCTATTATTGGTTCTTGATCAGCTGCATTGGAACAATACAGTTTAATTTATCTAACATAAACCCATATTTTCTGCTCTGCAAAGTAAGATAAATGTAGTGGAGTAAAAAAGGACAGTGCTTGAGTTACTCTCCATCACTTCCTTGTCGGAGTGATGAATCATGAGTGTGTGTGTGTGTGTGTGTGTGTGTCTGAGTCCGTGAGGGAGCTCCGGTGAATGCCAGTCAGTCCCAGTGCGTCGTGCTACAAAGTCACCTGAGCGACACACCTGCCACCGAGCTGAATAGACCCAGCTCCCCACTGCGCATGCTCCGCCAACTCAAGGGCTACACTGTCATGGCGCTGACGAGCTGAAGCTACCGGGGTAGATCAGGAAGAGAATGCAGCGCAGCTGGGCAAACGGTGACATTTAAGCAAGTCTGTGGAGTTTGCCGGGGAGGACCGAGCGGACCTCTCTCCTTCGTCGACTTCCACCGGAGCTGCTGGCGGACTTGCCCCCTCCAGTTTGTGAGTTTTCGCTCCTGCCAGGCGCGCTACCTGTCAAGTGTCTGGACTCAGTGACAATAGCAACTTCCACTGCTGTGCGGAGGCATTAAAGTCACCGTATCCTCGTTTGCCGTTTGACCGAGCGGCGGGGAAGAGAAACCAGGTTAAGGGGGACGAGCTCTGCCTCACCTGCTCCCCTCCTCGTTACCTGCAGCACACTTCCTCACGGCTTTTTTTTTTTTAACAGCATTAATCCATCCGTCTGCTATCAAGTTACGGACCAGGGGGGAGAGAGAGAGATAGAGAGAGGAGTTGTTCACTGTGGAGCCAAGCGGTGACATTTCCAGCCTCGCAGTGTCAACGGCAAAAATCGTGCGCGCGCCTTATTTTGTTGCCTACTTTCGTGAAACTGTCTTGGATGGGGAGGAAAACGTTTGGTCTGTGTGCCTGTAGACTGTCAACAACTCAGCTGAAGGGGAGATAGAGCCCTTCTTTTTTTTTTGTCCTCCGACGTCGGCTGCACTGTCACCATCGGGAGGTGAACAGGTGCCTTACCTGTGAACGCCACCTGTCCCGTCCCCTTCCTTCCTTAGCAATGGCTAGCGAGGAGACGGCGGGCGCTGCGCAGCCAGGTGATGGAAAGGACGGGAGACCGGGCGCCATGGCGCTCAACCCCGGAGTGCCTATCAGGGGGATAAGGATGAAATTCGCCGTGCTCGCCGGCCTGGTGGAAGTTGGGGAAGTTTCCAACCGAGACATTGTGGAGACGGTGTTCAACCTGGTAAGCTGATTACGAGAGCTCAGGATAGGCCTGAGGTAGCACTGTCACACTATGGCACCGACACCTAATTTAACGTTTGCAAAAAGTCTGACATCATCCTTCATCTGCATGAAAAGGCGTCGATGATCTAGGAGTGTTTTTTTGTTTGTTATATATATATATATATACATATATACAAGATTAAGTGGAACGACTTCAGCACCAGTTGTTTCATTGTGACTTTATGGCCCACATTGGAAACTGGCATGAGTCACCTGCTAAATTGCATTTTCACTAGTTGCACTGATCGTCCTTGCTGACCTCATTTCAAACAGTATTATTTAATTTAGTGTGTTTTTAATAGCTTGGTCTGCAGCTTTAAGTGTCAGGACTACTGTGGTGCCTTGATGCAGGCTTGAATATTGTGCTACACTTCTTAGTAGCCTATTTCCCCCACTTATTTTTGAAATTCTTTATACTTATACTATTTTTTTTACATTATGTGTCTAGTACTGCACATATATAACATGTAATAATTAGGTTTGCACACATGGAAAACACACCGCTCCTTGGCTTTAATTAAATATGACATGAAGACCAACGTCTGAAGAATCATCATGGCAGAAAAGCTGTTGAAAGCGAATCAGCTGCTGCTTTTTTTTTGTGTGTGACATATCCAGGCCAGGCAGAGTGTGTATGTGCCTTATCTGTCTACTACCTGTTGGCCACCCTGAAGTCCTTACACAGCTGTCTGCAGCGTTGATGGCCCCTTTGGCTGCCCGACGTGTTGTGAAATGACTTTGCGGCTCCTGCACGAGAATGAATGAACCTACCGGTTAACGAGGAAGTTTAGCGTGAAGGAGAGAGCGGTGCTCGACCAGAGCTCGGCTGGTTAGGTAGGAGGAAGAAAGAGGGAGGAGAAGTGAAGGTGGAACCTGCAAAACTGCTTTGTCACTGTGGCAACACAATGGACTTTTTTTTTTTTTTTTTTTCTCCTGGAAAGGGAAGCTCATCCTCCATGTCCGTAGACACCTAAATTTGTGACAACCCCCACAGTGGAGGCAAAATGAAACTGGAGTAGAGTTACTTCTCATGAGGCTGTTGCACGGCTAAACACAAGGCCCTTCCATCACCCGACGAGAGAGAGGGACAACCACTTTTATCAAAATAGTTGCAGATTAATCATCAACTAATGGCTTCAATGGTTCCTCAGTCAACTTTATTGCACATGCTAATAAACAAGATGGAGCTTTTTTTTTTTTGAAAATAAGGCAGGCATTTAAGCTGTAAGGGCAGAACTTTGCAAATGGCTCATGATTGTTAAGAGTTACTGTTTTGTGCTCATGATCTGGTTACATTTAGGCACTAAAACCACATAGTTAGGGTTAGGAGAAGATCATGTTTTTGCTTAAAACACTGGTTCTGGTTGCTACGTACAAAGCTGGAGATATCGTTAGAAACACCTGGTTTTGTCTCGACTTCCTGTCAAAAATATCCAGTTTCCGTCAACACAAACATGGCTGGAAATTGTTGTTATTATTATCATTGTCATTATTAGGAGTCAGGAAAAACAATGTTAACAGTGATTTTAGATGGAAGTATTGTTTTTCCACTTGCACAGACGACTAGTTATTAGATATTTTTGGCATTTTCTACTTGGAGACGTCATCATTATGGCGCAGAAGCTGAGAGATGAGCTGGAGAGACAGCCAGGCATATGTTTTGACAGGAATATCAGTGTGCAGCAGCTCTGCCTGTGTCCCTGGGACTCCATGTTTGGCGCGGTCAGTGTCATTTTAGGGCTTTGAGAAATGGCACCGTGCATTTCATTATGCTCGCCACCCTCCGCACTCTGGCTCTCATGCCCTCCACATCCTCTGCTCACCCTCCAGCCGGGTGATAATGCGATTTACTATATTTCGGCCAGATTCTTCTTTTTTTTTCTCTTCTAATCTCTTTTGCAGCCTTCTTCAGTCCTACGATGTGTTTGGTCAGCAACGTAGTTTTCTCAACACATGAATAATGTGACCCAAAACAGTATTTGTCATGACTCGTGACACATGTGCTGGGGTTATTAAAGCCAGCATGCCCTTGTTTTAAAGAAAGCAGCCCATTATATCTGCTTTGTTCTTGCCTGGAGTCACTAAAGAGGGAATAAGAGTGTATCTCATGGTCTCATTTAGTCAAAGAAGCTGTACCTCACACTACGCATTTCTCTGTCGGAACATCTGGTCCACGCCAGCTGGATATCTATATAAGGTGTTACAGTAAATCCGCTTCAATTAAAAGTGGAAGTAAAGCTTAGTAAACCAGAGAAACCATCCCCTTTTATAATAACATGAATATCTCTTAATATTAGCCGGTATCCATAATGTTTTACTGTTTTTAATTAAAAAAAAATGGTAAGTGTCTGTGTGATGGACTGTAGTTCTTTCATTCTACTACACAGCGCTGCTTCACTAGAGGCAATGAACTTCACAACATATTTCCTAAATTTGATTTAGCTTTTCATGCATTTAAACCAAGTACAGGTGCAGTAGTTTCACACTTCAAGATATGGCATTTTTACAGCATTTCTCCCCAGTGGCTGATTACATTAAATGTCAGCTTTACACACAACCTCCCTCAGTAAATTTGCTGTTTTTTGCTGCATAGGAGGACAATGTACGGAAAGTTAGACCCTCTTTTACATAAGCTTTTAGTTGTGTGTTATTTAAGCCCCTATAGACCTGTATTTGTCCACCCACACAGGTGTTGTCACTTATGTTGTCTGATTAGACCTCTTCTCAGGTCTGTGTGGGTGTGTAAACAACAAAGCACAGCTCCATCACCCTTCAACCTGAGTTGAGGTCCATTCAGCCAGAGTAATTGAAATCACCTGTGTGGTTTTGCTGAGCCTTTAAGATTTTATTTATCGCAGTTTTGGTCATTGTAGGTAACACTTTCAATGAAAACACTACTATTCAAAACATTGACACAAGGCTGCACTCAGTTGGTAATAAAGCTCTTTAAGGGCATATTTTTTCTCTTTAACCTTTGAAGAGTAGCAATAAGCCATGTGTTTTTACACAGAAATCAGAAGGACTAATAACTGTGTGAAAGGGCTACTTCCAATTCCACTGAGAATCGCCGCCCTACTTCTCAGCACAATGCAGCTTTCTATCACAGTGATCTAATTGTTGAGATTGTGGCACCAGAAAAACCCCAAACCATACTGATTCAGATAAAATATTTGGTAGCAGCTCCCAGCCCACAGGATCACACAAACTGATTATACGTAATGCTTCCTGCACTGCGAAAAGTTAGCGGTGAACAGAGTTGAACATCTAGCAAGCCAGAGAAACCATCAGAGACCTATTTTTGGCTGCCTGTCAAACTTCAAGTCCAATGGTCACTGGTGTTTTGGTTCGGTCTGCCAGCTCTTGAGAAAAATATCTGGGAAACTTGGGCTTGGTAAATGTTTGACTTTCTTCACCAGTCACTTGTTCACTACATTTTTCAAGGCATGCAGCATGCAGTCGGTTTTTGTGAGCTACTGTGTTGTAAGTGGCTGGCCACAGATTTACAGGAAGCAGCATTGTTTCTTTTGTCTGACTAACCAAAACAACATTTGCAAGGAGCTGCAGTGTAGGGTGTTAATTCTCAGTTGGGCTGTGTGCAACAAATGTCTACTGATTGATGCATCCGTTTACTCTGATGTCACCTTTAGTTGGCACTGAGGCGCTGTTAGCAAGTTGAACTGTTAGCAGGCAGCTGAAAGTGCATAACATAAAATGACCACCCCATATGTGGGATTAAAAAAGCAGAGACGGAATTAAGTTTCCATACAACAAGGTAAGGGCGTTGGGGTCCTTATGATAAATGTGGAAGGACAGGAGAATAAACATTAGCTAAACATACATTTGATGCTTAATGGACAATAAAAGTCCTCTTCTACTCCACTGAGATCTGCTTCTGCTATATAAACTGTGTGTACTGTGTATGCTGACAGTTGACAGTGCGTTGATATTTGGGGCAACTGGGGCTCAGGTGGTAGAGTTGGTCGTCCACTAATTGGAAGGTCAGTCGTTTGCCCGGGCTCCGGCTGCATGACAAAGTGTCCTGGGGAAACGCGCTGAATCCCAAATTGCTCCCCACTTGATGAGTCAATGTGTGAACGGCTGAAATATCGTCGGGCACCTTGGATGGAGAGCACTGTTGTGCATGTTGGCACCTTGCATTGCAGCGTCAGTGTAAGAATATGTAAATATGGCAGTGGACAGTAGAGCAGCTTTTATAAATGCCAGTCCATTTACAGTGAGGATCCACTATTGATTGAAACTGTTGGGCCTCTGTTATATAACTGGGCCCCGTTTTTTAAAAAAGATTATTGGTGCATCGTGACCTTTTGTGCATGGTTTGTTTTATTGATGTTGTGTGTCTTTTTTTAAAAAAAAAAAAACATCAGTGAAATTATCGCTCAGTCTTCCAGGACACTGTAAACCATTGACGAATGTAAAGCTGCCGGACTTGCAGGTTCATGGCTCCTCTGTCTGGTGACACTGGAGATGAGTAAGTATGTGGAGAGGAATGTAACTTTGGCTAAACTTGTAGTCAGGGTCCTAGCGTTGGATGTCTAATTCATATATTCTTCTCTCTTTTGAGCTACTGAACATATAACTGCCAGTCTAAATCTAATTCTATATATTAGGCTGAGCTATAGCTTAAAAGTCCTCTTATGTTTCAGCTATGTAAATATTTCATGTTATATGCTGGTTTTTAGTTTCCTTTGTGAAGGGGCTCTGCAGAAAATGTGGACACCTTACTTTGTTGTACCTTTCAGCCTTGCTTTTTCTGTTTTTGTCATGTTTGTACAGTAGTATTTTAAGGAATCATTCTGTGGCGGAACATGCGCGGTATCTGTTTGATGTTGAGTTGTGTGCCCACTTTATCTTCCGATCATACTGTTGTTGACACAGATGATCCTCCTTTGAGATAGTCTGTCATAAGTGAAATTAATTGTTCCAAGCTGCATCTTCCCTGTGCTTCTTTAAATAGTTTGCTTCGTACCTTTCCTGCACACCACTGCAGGGGAGAATCATGCAAAGTGGCTGTGCTCTGGAATTTATAATGTATCAGGTTTTGAAATCGTGAAATTGATTTTTTACCAGCGTTATCTTTTAGTTTTAGCAGATGTGGGCTATTTTTAATTTTACCAACAAGAAACTAAAGATGGCTGCATAGATTGTGAGAGTTTTAAAGCCCAAGGTATCAGACAAGTTTTCATACACCACTTTTGTCTTCTTTGAAGACCTTGAAGGCGATTAAATCATATTTTCCCATTCGTACATGTTGGTATCTGACCCTGAAGATTGGTTTTGGTTGTATATGGTAAGGCTTTTTGTCATTCAGGTTAAAAAAAAAAAGTGGCCTTTCCAAATCAATAAAACATTTGAGCTTTGACCCTGGCGATTGAGCTTGCAGCTTCTGTTTAATTCCCTGCCCGTGTGCATATGATGTCGAGAGGAATGCAACAAACACACAAAACACTATTCCTGCAGTTGCACACAATAACACAAGCCATAGGGCGATCCTTGTCCTCTCTCCAGGCATGCTTTGCCCTCTCTGGCAGTAACAAAGAGCCCTCTAATCTGACACATGAATGAAACTCTATCTGCTTCTCTCAGTTATCTGTCGCATCAGCCCAATTCCACGGTCACACCTTTTCCCCCTTTCTCCACTGGCGCCGAAGCAGTTTGAAGCCCTTGAGGGTTTTTTTTTTATTTCCCAAAACAAATGCCTTGGCCTCATTATGTCTGTAACATCTTATTGACGGTTATTGCAATATCAACACAGCGAGCCTCTTGAGGGTGAGCACACAGGTTTGACCAGCCAGCATGCTGCCTGAACTGGTTCCAAATGACCAATACTTGGAGTGCCGGCTTTCTGCTTACTATACAGGTAAGCAGAAAAGAGACACTCCAGTCACGGTGTATCATTATTTAGCCCCCGAGCAGATCAGATAATGTACCCGTCATCATCACCTGCTGTGTGCTGACAAACAAGCAGAGGCCCTCCGGGGGAAAAAGCTGAGTGTCAACTAAGAGACTGTATGATCTTAGGGAACACATATTTTGAGATGTTAATGTGAAAAAAAACTGAACATGCACTCCATATGTCACTAACTAGCTCAAAGGATTGTTTTGACTTTTCCTCCTAATTGCAAAGGACAAAAACGTGATTGTTTTAGGGTGAGGGTTATTTTGCGCTGTCACTTAAGCTTTGTTTATACATGTTTCAACCCAATAAGCACAATTCTCATTATTTGCTCGAGTTCAGTGCACTTATTTATAGACTTAGTTATTTTGTGCACTTAATTGTAGACTAATTGGGTTGTTTGTACAGTTGGTAAACATGGAAGCTGAATACATCTTCTGCAAGACGGACATTATGCTTTCCAAAGTGTCAGCGGAGTGAAGCCCCAGTGGACTAAATCACATCGGTTGTTGACGTGAAAGTCTGGTAAAAAGTAATAACTACCAATTATTATTTTTATTTTTTTATTATTGTTAGGGTACAAATTGTTATTCAAAGAGTACAACTTGTTTAATTATGACTTTTTTTTCTTGGTATTCCTCATTATTGGCTTTCAATAAATTGGTGAAGCCAAATTCTCCTAATGAGTACTGTCTCTCCCACTCTCTATTCACAGCAGTGGGCTTCAATTTTCCTTTTCATGCCCGGTCAATTTACTAAGTGTTAAGTGAAGGATTAACCAGTCACAAATCATTTCTCTGCATGTGTCTGCTTCCTGCAGTGACGTGCCCAGTTTTTAGGAAACAGGGCCATAACGTAATCTGCTTCTTGGCCTACAGCTCCTCTCTTATTGTTTCTTCTGTAAACACTGCCAGCTAACAAAGCCAGTTTAACAGAGCGCTACTGGTTATGATGCAGGAAGCTGGGAACAGGAACTGTCGGTGTACACTGTCAGTAACCAGTCAGTAAAGTCTGTTAATTAAACTGGTTCTCCAGAAACGGTGAGAAAGGGCGATTAGGAACCGCTCACTTAGATGTAAACGAATGCTGTACCACTCAAAGAATAGTCACACATGTATTTCGGTATGACTGCTTCTCAGGAAGAAATTATCCTTATGAAACTGTTGACAGTGAGATCTGTGGATTATCCAGAGTTACAGGCAGGGCCGGAGTGGGACTAATTTTCAGCACTGGAGTTTCATGTCTCAGACCGGCCCACTTTAGATCACGACCTATTATATTAAAATAATGTAATCACAACTTTACTTATTAAACCTACAATAGCGCACTGTCCTCTAAGCCTTGTAATTCTGTGTAATTTTTCTAAAATAATTCCAATTCAGTGCAAATAATGGTTGCTCCACTTTCAATTGTGTGCTTT
>OMLP01029153.1:8582-22737 GCA_900302685.1 Spondyliosoma cantharus | reverse complement strand
TAGATGTAAACAAATGCTGTACCACTCAAAGAATAGTCACACATGTATTTCGGTATGACTGCTTCTCAAGAAGAAATTATCCTTATGAAACTGTTGACAGTGAGATCTGTGGATTATCCAGAGTTACAGGGACACTGATTCTGGAAAAGATGTTTATGGTGAGGAAGATGCAGTATCTCAGGGGACAGATCTTAAAATCTGGGCAAACAAAACAATCTATATAGATACCACTATCTAAAAGAAAACTAACAACCCACTCTGTTAGTAGTGTGTCATGAGCCGAGCTTTTGCCCAAAGTACCCAGAATGTTTAGTCCGAGAAATTACTTTTCAAGGAACTATAAGCTTTCTTTAGCACGTTGTCTGTATTTTTAACTTGGCTACAGACCCGGAAAGATTAGGCAAATTGGTCCACTGACACCTGAAAAAGTGACGGCTTTGCAGTCACCTTTTTGCTGGCAAATTTTTGCTCGTGACTATACAGCTAAGAGGCCTTGACCTTCTTGTCAGTCCATTTGTCATATTCTGTCTTCTGTGACTATGTTAATGTGAGTGAAGATTGGAAATGCAGCTCTGCATGCAGGTTAAACTCATAGGTCAGTCAGACTAATGGTTAATAGATGGAACTCAGTTGCAGTTTCAATGGAGTTCAGATATTATTACTTTTTTAGGGTCTTTCGAAGTTCATAGCCTCAGCCAAAACGTGCATGTTGGCAGCAGCATGCCAATCAGGCTGTTCAGTAGCTGGATGAAATAATGTTTATTTGAAGCCGTGTTAGCCATGTTTGGTGATTCGAGTTTTCACCTGAAAGAGTGCTTCTTCATTTCCCATGTGATTGTTTTGCCTTCTGTGTAAAGGCAACATATCCCATCAGTGACTATGTCCTACAAAAAGCACAAACCTGTAGTCTGTTAAAGACTGAATGTCGTTCTCTGCTGCAGCCCCATTTTGACTTTGTTTTGACACAGTCTCGCCTAGTGCAACTTTAAGTACTTTAAATACACACGCGCATAAGTTACACCTCACTGAACTCTTGCATCATCCCAGCCATCAGTTTCAGCTACTTATTTAAGTCAAATCAGCAGTGGCAACAGGAACCTCGCTCTGAATTAATTTTCCCCAAACTTTCCATAGAATCTATCGCAGGCTAGAGAGGAGTTGTTGTTCCCTCAGTTTGTCCGTTGTATGCCCCAGAGTCCGATGCACCCAATCAATACTCACCCCAGCTCCAAAGGGAAATGTCTCGGGGCAACTGATGCCAAAACTGCTTTAAATGACTGGACTGGAAAATTTCTGCTTGACTTTGTATGTGAGTCACTTAAAACACATCTTAAATATCACTTCACACATAACAAATCTGTTTTTATTCAGCTCCTGTGATACACTCTTGTGATGCTGTCACCAATGAGCTGTCAGTTTGATGTTTTTTTTCCGTACACAAACTTGTTCGGCAATACCCACAACACAGCTCTGGCTAAAGTCAAAGAAAATGATCCGCTACTCTTTGTCCAGAGTTCCTGTAATTCCTATTATTGTAATGTCGTAGCTGTGTGGGTTGTGCTATTTTGTGTACACTTCCCTGACTGTCGGAGTTTAGCTAACTGACCCATAAGCCGAAGCTCACACAAGATTTATGTTCTCGTGCTAAGACATGAATGGCATATATTTTTGTTTGAGCACATCGGTTCAAACTCTGTGTATTTTTGCATCCCACGGAACACAGCACTTGAACTTGGGTGCATAACTTTATGTTTGACCTGGGTCATGAAGTTCACTGCTATTTTTTGAATCAAGATGAAGTGCATTCACTCACGGGATATGTCAACTGTGAAAAAATGTACCCACTGACTAATATCAAACACTGTTGAAACACATGCACACACCGTGCAAATATCAGTCCTGCCAGCTTAATGTGCTAAGCACGGTGGTTAAATTGACATGCTGGAACACTGGAGCAGAGCTTTTGGCTAAACAGGAGGCAATATTAACCCCCTGGCCCGCTATCTTCTCTTCACAGTAGGGGGTGTAATGCTATGCTAATAATGCTCGCCCGCCAGCCAGCTTTCAGTGTTGGATGCTGAAAAACGTGTGAATATTAAAACATAATATGAAATGCTGCTCCTTTTTATAAAATGAACAAGCCTTAAGGTCTTGGCTCACCTGAGTCTCGGTGGGGGAGTTTGCTCCAGTGACAACACAATATAATTGTTAAATGAGGTCGCTGAAGCTTGTAACAGGTTTAACACACAGTGACACACACTTTTGTTTTTCTCTGTAGTGTTTTGTATCACCACCTTCTACCTGTTTTACTCTGATAGAATTGGGAATTTGGCAAGTTGTCTTCATATGATTCAGCACAGCCTGGAAACTTGTGCTTTATATTTTTCAAATGAAAATCATTTTTATTGCCATAATCATTGTCTTTCAGTGTAGGGCTTGATGCCAGACCCCTGCAACCTTTACTCCAATGTATTGAATCAATTTTGTTATGATTTTTGTACATCTTTACAGCAAGCAACATTTCTAAAACAGGAGCTGTGAGAGCCTTTGGAATAATTACTGAACTAAGCTTGTCTGCCAGAAGCAGTAGTTGAACTGTAGGTTTTGTATTGAATACTGACTGCCGCCATAATGGAGGTCTGAGAGCATTTTTTTTGTTAAGTAGGCTATCTAGTAATCATTATGGATTTCCCATGTCATGGCTTTTAGTCTGTTCACACTAATACAAATAATGTGTATTTTGTAATAAGGTGAAATAAAAAAGTCTTTAGATTTATTTGCCAGCCCCCACAGTGTCTGTTTTGAAAAAAGCTGACCCTTGGGCAGATGAAGTTGTTTGTAGCAAATACTTTGTCGAGTCCATAATGTGCCGTAGGCATGGGGGCAGTTGGATGCTCTTGAAATCCTGCCATCCTCTTAGCTTTATGATTCCATGGATGTGTTGAAACTACTGTATATTTTACCGCAAACAAATGAGCCTTTGTCTTACAGGGCTGCTGCTGAATACTGACACAATAGTGACCATTTAGGAGTTTTTTTCCCTCCCTGCTCATAAGCAAATGCTCTAGTTGCAGCCTTGCCTGTGGCGTATTCCTCTGTATTAGTCCTGAGATACACTGCATGATTTTACACTTCCTCACCCAGCCCTTATTTGTTTGGTAATTTAGTCTGTCCATGCATATAAGTCTGCTGTATTTGTGTGATAGAACTGGCATGTTGAAACTGGGTTTGATTGAGGTTAGACTCACATTGGTCGAGAAACCACACCCTTTTGATTGCATGCATACTGTATACAGGCTTTACCTGCAAATCTACAATGTGTGTGTGTGTGTGTGTAAGACCAGATGGCACAACAATCAAAATGTGGCTGGAAATTTGAGGGCGTGACTGTGTGAGCTTGTACTGGGGCCTGGTGATCGATGGCTAAGATTAGGTGTCGACAGAAAGAGGTCTGTGTGCCAAACCTAGCCCTCTGCCAAATTTATTTGGTCACCATATAGCCTGACATTGTCCTCAGTGTGCTACATCAAAACTTTACCATGTGTCAGAAATGTAATCTAGATATAACAAAGTAAATTTAAAGCCTAGCACGGTTGATGGCGATCGAGGCTCCTTGGTCTTCTTTGCTGAGACATTCAGAGATTCATGTGCATTTCTTGGTGATTCAGCTTTTTGTTCGAATTTTGGAGCCTGTGTTGTCATTGTGCTAGACAAGTAAAGTCTGATTGATTTACAAGACTGACAAGCTATTGTCTAGATATCTTACAGGGCTATAGGTTTAGGCGAGGATGCTGTACAGGCCCAAGGTTGCAGTGAAGCTATGGCAAGAATTTGGACACTTTGATAAATCTAAATTTTATTACCAAAGAATGAAAATAATACTCAAACAATTAAACATGCATAACTTGGGCTATGTTCAGACTGCTAGCCCACATCAGTCTTTATTGGCATATCCAGATTGAATTTGAAACACATGAAAAGCTATTTTGCAATCTGATCCAAACCACATTTTGAGTTTGAAATGCGATTCAAATCCTCAGTCTCGATCCCATCAGATTTGAAAGTGTATTTTACGTCACTCCCGGCGTTACACACAACAAGAATGCCAAATCTAGACTCAGGGAAGTGCATCAGAGCAGCTACGACATGAAGAACAGCAGTCCGCGCACAAGCTTGCTGACATGGATTGTCAGCTACACGTCTTGAAAGCGCGACTGTTTGTTTCATACTTCCGTGTTGAAAGCTGCGTCACCAGCATATGTAGTTACTGATGCTTAAGTTGTTACCACAGCAACCCATGGAGATCTGATCATAATATATTCATATTAATACATACACATACAAATATTAGTGTCGACATCTGTCTTTAAAATCTGATTTCCCTGCAGTCTGAACGTAGCCATAGAGGCTTGTATCCTCACCGTAGCTCTAACTCTTGTTGAGTGTTGGCTCTCCGGTGAACATTGGCTGAACCTGACTGTCAACCCCTAGATGGTTCCCTCTCTACCCTTGACCTGCTTTCACACTCTCTGCATCAGCAACTCATCTGTTGCCAAGGTCTGGCATGCAACCAGTAGGGAATACAAGCAACACATAAGAGATGCAGCCCATAAATAAATACTGTGCAATCAAATGTGAAACACTGTTTACGGGTGAAAATGTTCTGGTTCTGTCTCAGTAGCTTGGAGGGGATTTTTAATCAGACACTTTTTTGCCAAACCACCAAGGTCTTGCTTCTGTTTCTCTAAAGTGTATGTCACACGGTTGCACACTGCAAGTTGATTAGTTTTATTTTCAACTTTTAGACATTTTTTCCACTAATCTGTGCCATGGACCCATATATAAATAGCTCAACAATTGCGGCAATAGCTCAGTCCGTAGGGACTTGGCTTGGGGATTTTAAGGTTGCCGGTTCAAGTCCCACTCGGACCAAAAAAGTATGATGTGGACTGGCAGTTGGAGAATGCTAGTTCACATCCTGGGCATTGCCGAAGTGCCCTTGAGCAAGGCACCAACCCCTAACACTGCTCGTTGGGCACCGTAGCATGTGTGGCCCCTTCACTCATCTCCTCTACACTGTGTGTGTGTGTGTGTGTGTGTGTGTGCGCGCCTGTGTGTAATGTGAGTGGAACAAATCATTTTCCAATCTGGGATGATAAATGGTATATAAAAAAATAAATAAATGCTATACCTCAAAGTTGCGCAAACCATAAAAGGAAGCTCTCCACTTCCTGGCTGTTGTAATATTGCTGTAATGTCAGTCAATTAAACAGTAAATGATTTCAAAGTACATAATTAAACGGTAAATGATTTCAAAGTACATCAGTGTCATCTTTTTCACCACGTGTAAACAGCAGAGCTTTGCTCCCATTATTCATACTTAACTCGACGTCAAGTTATTCTTACCTGAAGTTTACTTGAATGTTTTTGCTCCCTTTTTTAATCTGGCAGGGTCACATTGATTTTTCTATCAGTATCAAATGAACTGGGCCTTTCAAAGAGAAATGAAGACGTTTTTTCTCAATATTTTCCCACGATGGCGATGTCTAGTTAGACAAAATTGTACAGCTTTTGACATCATAGCATTACAGTATTTATTATACAATACATTTTTTAAACAATATCTTCTTCAAGCATATTTATTCACATAAAAAATAAGAAAGTTTGGATCTCCGTAATGCGCCCCCCTCTGAAAGATCATTTCTTGCTTGGTTTGCATTTCCCTGAAGTACCAGGCTCTGCTTCAGGAGAAGGAGGAGGAGGAGGAGGATGTGCGAAGGTTGTGGAAGGTGGAGGAGTGTGCACACTGCGGAGCCTAAATTAATGAACTTGTCTGGGTAGAAGGGTGAGTTGAAGGCCATGCAATGCACACCCAGATATTTGATCATGTGCCAGAACCACAGAGTAGGCATTTCTCTCTATGTCAGTAATGAAGAGGAAGAGAAGCAAACATGTAGTTTCTTCATTTAATTGATCAAATAGCTGTCTTATGATCTAGAGATTTATTTTCTCAATGCTTTCATTAGGTAATGAGCAGTTGTGGTATGTCAAGAGTGTTATGAGGGGCTATACAGTCAGATAGATAAACCAACATTAGATCTTGTTAAAGAGAACATATTTCTCATCACGTCATAAGCCACGTCAAGCTTACATCCAGGAGCCCTTTTGTAGATGTCAAAAGAATGATGCAGTAACCCATAAACGGTGCCTGTCGCGACGTCGGGTCATGCCATCATATATCTACTGGACCATCAGACAAGGCAGCACCTGACCACCAAACCACTGAAAGTAAATGTTAAAGGGTCGAGTTTGTTCATGCTGGAACATCACTGCGCTTATCAATTTGGCATTTCACCTCACGGATGTTTCATTGAATCAAGTCATCAAGGTTCAGTAAAAGTTTTGGTGTCCCAGAGGCAACTGTCTCCGCAAGTGAAACATCCAAAAACAAGGCTGTGTGCTGCTTTTCTGAAGATCAAAGTGGAGGTTTTGCTTGTTTTTCCCCTTCTTATTCATTATATGCTATATAAACATACAGCATGCTATATACAATACTGGTGCACCATATGTTTGTCTTACACTATCGGCTGCCATTAGTTTCAGTTCATTTTAGTATTTAAAATCAAACTTCAGACAGTTGCAGTAAAACATACTTGAACTACGAAACCCATATGTCTTTTCTGAGGGATTGCCTCTACATCAGGATGGCAAAACAAAGAAGACTTGTATGCTCAAGGTGATTCACTACCGTTATACTACCATTTGTACCCCAATAGCTTTTAAGATAATCCTTTGTTGACCGGAGTTAATGAATGGATGTAGGAAGCTACAGTGACAGCTACGCACAAACCACAGGAAGCCGGTTAGAGTGGAACAACGATGTTAGGATATGATGCAGACAGTTTCCTGGTTCGCCATTCAAGATTTCCCTCAGGTAATTGTTTAGCCGAGGTGCTAAACTGCTCAGATCCTGGCACATCTTGTCTCTAGATAATTTTATTTAGTAGATAATGGTGTAAAAAGTAGTTGGACTCCATTAAAAGTACGTCATTAGCTGTACAAAAGAGCATCGCTGCTCCTTTTCTCCAAAGGTTCAGGTTTTATAAGAGTGTATTCATTTTTCATGATGTTATTATAAGATACTCTGCCATTTCTTTTGAGCAAATGAGATTGTGTTTTTTAGGCTTACAGCTAACATTTGCTTGGTTTATACATCAAAGCAGCTAGTCGTGTTAGTACAAATTTCACTCTTTTTTTGTTACTGTCCTTCCCCTGCAGTTCAGTGGGGATACACTGTCTGAGGAGACAAGGAGGGGAATTTTATACTTAAAAGACATTGTTTTAGCGTCAGATAAACTTCAGTCCCCCGTCACTTACATTGAAAGTTAATTATGAAGGGGTCTTTCAGTGGTCAGTATGAACAGAAAGAATGATTACGGGAAGGAAAGGGAGTTTTACACAAGAAAAACCTCTTTCATTGTTAATTATTAGCGCCTGACTTTTATTTTGAGACAGGCTCATAATAGTGAGCCTATCCTTTAAAGTTACATACATAAGCATTAACTGCTAATTTACACCAGGCTTCACCTTTTACTAACTAAGGTGGGTCCTTGATGTTGCAATTCTCATTCCACTCCACCATTCAGGCTAAACTCCCCACTAATGTTCATCTCTTCCCTTCTTCACCTCCCTGATCTGGCTGCTATTTTTAACATGTTGTACCCGAGCCAAGTCTCCTATTTACTGCCGCTATGCAAACTACAATCGAGTTGCTGTGTCAAACAGTGAAATTCTTTGTTTACCTCGTGATCAAAACACTGCTCTCCATGACTGCTACCTGGCACAAACAGGGTAAACATATTCTTCAGCATTAATTTTAAATGAAGATTTTCTCTAGTAGAAAGCCATTCGTTCAATAGATCATATGAGAGGTTCATTTTCATTTTTAACTTTCATTTTCATTCTATGAGCAGATGACTTTATTTGGTCAAAGTTGTTCTGTGGAGTGAAAAGATTGCACTAAAGCCTGGACTCTAATGTCTAATGAGGACCGTTTCCTGACAAGCCTTTTCCTTTTGTTGACAGTAGCAGCCACCCTCCAACTTGAGTGAGATTTCTAGATAGACAGGACAAGCTACCGCTACAGCTACACCTCCTTAAGTAATGCTTTGCTAGTGGTGTATTTGCTTAATGTTGAAAATGGCCCAAAAAATGGCATCTCTGCACATCGATTCAGAAAGTTTTACAAGTGCTTGTACTTACGTTTGTGTATGTGCCGGATCATTGTTATCACCATGTGTGATGAATACTGTTGCTATAGATTAGTTATAAAGAAAAGTTATGAAATGCTATTGGCTTTGACATTTCATGTATTCATTTGGGGCTAAATGTCATATTTTGTATGATTCTTTGTCTGTATTTGTGTGTGTAAGCCTCCCCAATTGCTTATTTTTATTTTGTTTTTTAATGAATTTGGTTGAAATTTGTCTTGAGCATCCAACACAACTTAAGGATGATTTGTGATGGCAAGTTTTTCCTCACTCGAGTCGAGGGTCTAAGGACAGAGGATGTTGTTCACTGTACAGATTGTAAAGTCCATTGAGGCGATGTGATTGCGATTTTGGGCTATATAAATAAAATTGATTTGATTTCATGTAGTCAGATCAGACAAGTTTGAAATTGTGAAATAATGCACGTGTTGAGCTAAGGAGCTAAGATTAGTGACCCATTAGTGATTGGTGAGTTGCTTCGGAATGACCCAATTATAAGTTATATTTTGGAGGATAATCATAGCAAAATTAGCAGCAAGCTTCTAAAGGGAAATGTTGACAGTGTAACATGTGATGCAATCACAAGTACTGTATATCAGCAAGTGAAATGGGTTGAATGCTGTTGTTTGTGATATCATCGAAATCCTCTCTACCATCTGGACAAAATGTGCTGAAGGTCCTTATTATGTAGTTGCCTTCCTTTTTTCTTGTTTGTGATCTTTCTTTAGTCAGACCGTGCAGACGGCATAGTACAGGATAAATGATGTGTGATTGCAAAATAGAGTTCAATTTAATGTAATGCAAAACAGCATGGGGTTATGCAGGCCAATTATGTCCATCTGTTATCTACAGTTTTCTACATGTTGTACCAAACTTGTGTTCTCAGGCAGACAACAAAGGAAAAGATGTGTTGATCAGACGACTGGCGAGGCATTATCACATCTAATGTTGTGTTAAAACGACGGCCAGCCATTGTTTTTAAAAAAAGCTTGGCAGGTTGCCCTTCTGAAGATATTCTTAGAAATCCAGCTATTAAAATCTCTGTGCACCTACTGTACCTCTCCTCTGTCACCGTGTCTCTGAGGAAAGCGGCGCCGTGGCACTGACGAGACAAAATGTTCTAAATAGTGTCAGATGATCAATCTTCCAGTTCGAAATTAAATTAATTCAACAATAATGAGTAGAAATCCAAGAATAATTTATTAGTTAGAGCTGAATAATCACCATTTGTTAATTAATCTCAATGTTGGCTTCCACTACGAAAAGAGTGTTTGGTGCCACTTTAGTAAAATATTCATGAAGTGTATTGGGAATAACAGCTTGTTATATATGAAGTGAGTGAGTCAGGAGGAAAAAACAAAACACTGAACCATTGTATTCCATGGTCACTGCATGCATAATTGTCGCCACTTTACCTTTTACCCCTGCTTTGACGAACGTAGAGTGCCAAGCTCATCGACCAGGCGGGATGTTGGTTTGGTGTTCTGTGAATATTGTCAACAGAAGCTAGTAACCAACCATGTTACAAAACTGTAAAACTGATAGTGATCCATAACCCCCTCTGAGTTCTGTGTCTTTGTTGTGTATTTTCGGTAGCCTTGAGGCAGTTTGTGTGAGGTGTGACAGCTGCAGACTGTAGAGAGCAGGGCTGGGCAATATGACAGACACACGTTATCATGATCATCATGTGATAATATTTTATCATGATGTATGACAATAACGTAAAGAGAAAAAAATGGTAGTATATAGATATAGATATAGATAGATAGATAGATATATATCTATATATATCTATATAGATATATAGATATATAGAGATATAGATATAGATATATAGATATAGATAGATAGATAGTATAGGACATGGAAGGATTTTCAATACGTGGGTTGTTCAGTTTGAGTGCAATTTTTTTTGTTTTAGTTTCAAAGCTCTATTTTATAGCACACTGTTATTAGGAAGATCCTCTGACCTTGATGGATCTTAACAAATAGGGACAATATAAGATTTTATCGCAGATTCTGATAAAAAAAATCTCAGGATAAGTTTTGTCAATTGGGATATTTGAGAATATCCTCCTATGTTGTGAGTGACTTGAACAAGCTATCTAGCTCGCTTCCAGTTCCAGTCCTATGTTGTAAACCTGATTTATTTTTTGTACTGCCACGAAGGAGAACCTGCGTCTTTCCAGTCATTAGAAAATCCTAAGTCTCTCATCGTGGCTGAGAGCCATCATCCCTCGTATTTTTCTTGCACTGTTTCCTGCTGACACATAACTGGAACAAGATTACACCGGCCAGATATTTTGCAGATATATTTTGTATATTTATTCAGAGCAGTTTTATTTTCCTGTGCACACCAGGTGTTAATATTAGATATTTTTTTTGATAAAAATAAAGTCCTTTCTCATAGCTCTGTCTTTGTAGAAACTGTTTTCATAATTATTATAATTTATCCAAGTAATTAGCTTGTCATTTTCACAGTGCAGAACAATAAATTAGTGTCAGTAATAAAACAGTCCTGTAGTTAAAATGCCTTCAATTGTAATAAACCTTCAAACTCTCAGCTATAAATTGTTTCTGAATGATTTATCAATAGAAATGTTCCATAGAAATAAAACAATTGTTCAAATGAACAATGGTGCATGAGACAGACTTTGACACCTGCAAGCTCAAGAGATTCAACTTGATCATCACTGCCCTTACATATAGATTATCTAAATTTTCACTTTCACTATTTCAGGGACATGATACAAAGCATGCTTCTCGCCTCACTGTTTCCTCTCATCTGCTCCATCAGAAGCTCATTCGCTCCTATCAGCAGCGTAGCACTAGAGGGATTTGAGTGGGACCGATTATTTGGTTGACCTCGCTGTCGGCTGGAGCCATTTCAGCGTCTCCCATCAGCAGTGAAGAGCGCAGGATTATAAGATGTTGTCATATCACGAATCATGTTTTGGGTCACTGTGATGGATGTTTTCAGTTTGGGGAAGTGTGGAGGGGGGCTCTCGTGGATGAATAAACCAAACTGCCTCTGGTTTGACAAGATGGCTCGTTAAAAGATATCCAGTTAGAAGAGCTGTTGAAAAAGTAGGCCACTGATGTGCCGTGAGAGTGTGGTCACTCTGACAGCCTATTTGTTTTGTATTTTTTGTTTTATTTGAAAATGGATCGAAAACGAGCGAAACACATACACTGGCATTTACAGTCCTCTTGTAAGGGGCTAATTTAACTTTGACATTTACATGTTTTTTGTCCTGAAAACACTAATTGCCGGCACTTTACTTAAATCAATCAAGCATCGGATCATTAATATCTTTCCACAGAACTGTCCTCTTGTCTTACTCAGTCCAAACTGACATTTAATATGGAGTGATAGATGTACCAATTGTTCGGAGCATTTCAAATCCATCTGACAAACTGGAGACGTGCACGACATGAGCACAGATTTGTCACGGACATTCTCCTATTGTTCACGTCTGCTGTTGTCTCCTGCAGGCAAATTACTTTATATTCAAATGATTTCACCCATAGAGTTAATTGCAGTTTCATTAGGGAGAGAACTGAAGGACGAACACACGCACACACACGCTGTACACAATGGATGGAGGGTCTCATAACCCCGAGCCGTGGCGTTGGCAGCATTGTTGTTTCTGCCTGTTACTTTTAGCTGGGTAATTTCCTCCCCTTTGGTACAAAACAGCCATCATTTTCTTTTGCTTTGCCTCATCTGCAGCATCACATCGCTGTCTGTAATGATTTAGAAGTTGTTGTTTTTTTTTGTTTTTTTAGCTCAGACCTCAAATAGCTCGAATCTTTTAGTAAACCTTTACTTGTTCTATTGTCAGTCTCAGTTTCCTTGAAATGATTTACACAACACTCATAACCATTGTTTAAATAAATACATGCTTTGTTCCTGTTAAATTGTTATCCAGGTTTTAAGCAAAGTATGGCTAAATAAATTGTCAATCATTGCATGTAGTGTATATAAGAATGCATTCATTATTCCATAGTTGAGCAACAGTAACTCTAATACATCACACGTCCCCTGTGGTGTTTCCATCATCAGTAAGGCTAAAAGAGGGGGGGGGTGACATGCAACAAGGGCCCCTGTATTAACTCAAAACATTGATGTGGTGGTTGCATTCAAGCTTAATACCTTGTCTCTCTTCTTTTGAATTTTTTTGGGGATCTGTCATTGAATGGAGTCATTAAACGATGAGTGGCAGCAGGGCTTGAATGCTTTGTCTGCAGCAGAATAAGCAGAAATGTGCACCCGCAACCTCAAGGTCGTCTCCAAAAAAAATGAGTTTCCATCAGGCTTATTGTGTTTTCTCTTTTTCAGTATGCCATTTCCTACTCCTCGGTCAAGTGAAAAACATTTCAGCATTATTTTGAATTTATTTTAAGCTTCTTCCTGCCTCAGACTTTTATTTTTCAAAATTGAAAGTGTGCATGAAAAGGTGAATGGAAAAGGTACTGAACATAACAGCTTTATTTTTAAGCTCCATTATGTAGTCCATGAATAAAGAGCTGCAACTAACAACTATTTCCAGTCACAGAAAATTTATAAAAATGTCCTGGTTTGTCCATAACTCGGGGATATTAAGTAAAATATCACAGAAAAGAAAAGAAACGAGAAATTGTTCACATTTAAGAATCTGGAATCAGAGAATTGTAACCGTTTTAGCTAACTTTCTGTCTTTTTTGAAGGTAGCAATCCCCTACCTTCTCTCTACGCCACCACACTTGCACGACTCTTTTCTTTCTGTCGAGACGGCTCTCTTTGCTTTTTTCTCTTCTTCAAGTGTTTCTCGTTGTTTGCCTGCAGCTCTACATGAATATGGATGGGACTCTTTGTTTGAATTAGGTTGTTAACATGTAATAGAAATATTCACCTCATGTCTGCCATTGTTGTTTTTGACATTGGATTTCAGAATGCAGCTTTCCAAGAATCCTCATGCATCACTCTGGCTTAGCTGAAATGCAAGTTTAGCTGAAGCCCTACATATGAATGAGTTGTGGCGTACCATTTAGCCCTGCCATCCTCCAGTGTTATTCTCCATGGAGACCATAGAAGCCTGTTTGTGCTTTGTGTTACGGCCCAGTGGCTGCCTGGCTGCTCAGCCATGATTAATTCAGGCAGGCCTCAGGGGAGAACAGCCAGGCTAGGTTACCCAGCCAGGGATCTGGTGTCTAGCTGCTATGAAGGCACTGGCTTTACGGCAGCCTCGGCTGCACAGCTCTCCTTGGCTGGAGCCGAGGCTGGAGCTGGCAACCTTTCACACCTGTTCCTGAAATAGAGTGATGTACATGATTGAATTGAACAATTTAAGAAATTGAAATAGTGTAAACCTCTTTGCCATGCACCAATAGATGCATCAAATGTCCTCACTCAGCTATAGCAAATTACATTTAGCTCTTAATTTACATCAACGTTCAAAGTATCAAAGTTGATTAATGGCGGCGAGATTCAGTCTGTATATGATGTAATGGGATACTGACTGTTTTTTTGTTTTGCTATATTTTGTACCCAGTAACAATAATAAGATGAGGTTTCAACCAGCAGTACGCTTGTATTCTAGTTTAGCTGTAAAAATTGCAAGTGGTACATAGTTTCTAGGTTTGAAGCGGAGTGCTGCCTGAGAGAAAATACATTTGACAATTAAATTTTGATTTCCACAGACTCATTACTGTCATTAATGCATAACTGGGGCAGGTGCACTCACCTCTGTGCTGATTTGTATTTGAGTGTTTGGATAATACCGTATTTGGCTGGGCAAAGACAAAACTCTAAAACATTCACAGCCTCTCCAAACACACTCTTGTGTCAGAGTTTTTAGAACAATCTTGTGAATAACAGACCATAGTGCTTGTCATTGTTTGTT
>OMLP01029152.1:7432-19002 GCA_900302685.1 Spondyliosoma cantharus | reverse complement strand
TTTATAATGAAAAAAAAAATAAAAAAATTAGAAAGCTATTGACAAAGCGCAAGCCATGTCAGCTCAATGGCCGCATTACATAATCACTTTCAAACGGACGTTCGTGCTGTCTCAAAATGTCCGAATAAAGAACAGCTGGTCTGAAGTGTCCGTGATGAAAAGGTGCAAGGCTGCTGCCAAAAGATTCAAAAGCTCTCCTCGCTGTTTTGCATTTTTGAGACGGTCCCTAACTCGAGTGCCTGCTACAATATTCAATCATGAAGTCAAAATGAAGCTTTACCGAGCGCTGAACAATAAATCCTGTATAACTGATGAGTAGAAATGAATGATAAACCTCACTGAATGCCCGAAAATCCAACTTAAAGGAGACATATTGTGCTTTTTTGGTTTGTGCCTTCCCTTCAAGGTCTTGAAAGTTAAAGAAGTCTGAACCAGTGGACGCTCCCCTCTCCCACAGAAAAACGCTGCTCCTGAAACACCTCGTCAGTAATTTATATTTAATCACACTATGTCTCTATGTCGCACCTTTGCATAATTCACGTCGAGCGGCTAGTTTGGCACGTATGAATAGATTTAGCACAGCTGCTCTGTTGTTGATGGCGGTGCTGGGTCAGGCATGTGTGGGCTGACCAATCAGAGGAGACCGGGTAATTTAGGAGGGGGTCCTTAAAGAGACAGCAGCTTAAACAGAGCATTTCAGACAGATAGGTGCAGATAAAAGCACCTTAAGCATGTAGACATATTCTAGTAGTAACACAAAATACAAGCATGAACCTGAAAATGAGCGCACGTCCCCTTTGGGACTTTCTACACATCCGTGGATTCATTCGGTTGCATTTCACGAAAGCTGCATCATGGGAAGTCGTGCTGCTAGCATGTACGGTTTGAATTGTTCATTTACTTAAGAGGCAAAATCTTAAGTTATAACTATATCTGAGTTGTGAATCTCAGAAGTGCTGCTTGTGGTATATTGTGTCACTGAATGACAGGTCAATTACACATTGTACTCGCATTTCCTTTACACACCTACACACCCGTTTTCCTGACAAGACGCGGGGCATAATGGAAGCAGTGACATAAGTACAACAACACTACGCCTCATATCTTCAGCAACAAAAACATCACGTAGCAGTCTGCAAGCGAAGGCCACCAGCCCCCCAAACAACAGCAACTGAGATAATATTCAGCAAGACGGCCACTCGAGTTTTTATAACGTCTAACGCGAGGGATTAAGGTTAGATTACAGTATTTCCTGGGAATTCTGCCCCCCCCCGCCCAAAAAAAAATAAATATTTGCAGAAAAGCAGGACGCCTGGAATGCGTCTTCTTGTACGTCTGTGTGTTCTTCATCCAGTCCTCACAGCTAGTCCGACACTGAAAGCTTTTATTAATGCAACTGCAAGCGCGAACAAAGTGGCCAATAAAAATATGCAGGCGGTGTAACTGTTAAATCAGACTGTAGGGAGGCTTTCAACAAGTGGAACTGTCCTCATATAACTTAATGTCCAATAATTATATGCCACCATTAGAACATGCTGTACCAGGCGGATGATTCGATGGATGTATCAGGCAGGTTTTCTTTTTCCTGTCACTCCACAAAGGTCCGCTTTGGTGGAGCACAGTGAAAACACAACGTCAATCTGGTGTGATTACCAGGCTGACTCCACACATTAATAACCTCGGGTCGGCTGTAAAAATGCTCATTATTCAAACCAGTAATGTAAGCAGATGTGCTGACAACCAGAAGATTCTGTACAGCCGGCAGTGTGTTTTTTCAATTCAGAACACTATGTACTTTTAAAGGTATGCTTTGTTTTTTCTGTTCTAGGAGCTGTAAGAATACTTTAAAAGTGTCACATCCACATAGAAATGCACAAAGTGTATTTAGAAACGTCAGACTGTAAGTTTGTGACATCGCAGCTACACAGTGAACACAGTGTTTACGCTCTGCCCCCCTTCAGCTCGACCGACCGGCAGTCTGCACCCTCCGACAACCACCCGAACTCTCACCGGCCGCACCTGATTTTGGTGAATGCCATTTGTGGGTTGTTTTGATTTCAAACCAGACCGACATGGCGGCTTCTTACGAAGGTCGAGGACATTTTTAGGCGAGGAAAAAAGCTGCTGCCGAATCTGTTTTCATTTGAACTTTACGGCGGTTACTTTTTATAGTTTTTCAGGAGTTTCTAGATGCAGCAAGTCGCGCTGGACACACCGGATTTACATTTAGTAGCCTAGACCTCAACAAAAAGATGAGTAGCAAATTCAAAATGAAATTTGAAATGCGACGCTATGCTACCAGAATGCATTGCGCGGCTGCTTGAATGGAAAAGGAATGGAAAGCGTGCCAGCGCTGTGGACACGTTCCAGGAGCACTGCTCATAGTGAGGCCGAGCTGACATGTAACATGTGTGTTCTAACAGAGGGTGAATAGAGGTGCTGCAGTATGATAGAATGGAAAAAGATTGGACGGTATTTCTTCACAGTAAAGCAAATGAAAATGTGCTAGGAGCAAGGGCGTAACCATGGTATAGATATTGGGGGGTCCAAATGAGAGAGATGTTTTTTTGTTTTTTTTTTAAAGTACATTTCCCACAATTCAACAACAACAACAACAACTGCTAAATCTGAATAGAGATGGGTCCAACCAAGTTTACAATGTGGGGGGGTTCACACACTTTTGTTTTCCTTAAAAACGGAAATAAATTGAAAATAAATAAGAAATAACGAGACAGATCTGTTGACAGGGTTTATAAAAGAGTGCATATATAACATATTTTCTACTGTATATTGGAGGGTACAGATTGCCATTTTCTCAATATTGGGGGGGCACAACCCCCCCAAAGAATGCGTGGTTACGCCCATGGCTAGGAGACACGCAAAATAAAAGTGTGAACCTGAAAATGAGCATAGTACAGGACGTCTAAGAGGAACGGTTGTTCTGCATCCACATAAGCTGAAGAAAAACCCCCGATCGTCTAATAAAAGCCTGTTTTTGTTTCATTGTCTATATTCTGTAGTAAATTATGAAGTCACCGTCAATTGTAGTCCTGACCTGAACTTCGGTCTTCCACCAAGCTGTGCACACACGTCGCTGTTAGCAACAGCAACAGAGGAATCAACACCAATCTTTGCCCGCACAAAAAGCAGCATTTCTGACAACAATCTCCTAATTAGCAACATTCTTCTGAAAATCAATTGTAACAATATGAGCAACTATGAAAATTAGTGTAAGTGGCTGCTCGCTCAGAAGAAGCCGGGCACGAAGCATCGCACTGCGCTGACGTATGGCCGTGTTTTATAACAGCTGGATTCATTCAAATTAACAGACGCAAAGGAAAAAAAAACAACAAAGGCCTGCGGCGTGGCATTCAAATGTGAGGAGGTCAAAGGTCACCGCAGTGTTCGGGCGATCGCGCTCAGGCTGTGTTAGCGGCAGGCAGGTGTGATTAGGCCCTCTGCGCATACATTTCACTCTCGGAGCAGCGTCGCATTATTCAACACTGTACTCCACCTCTGCATTTTGCATATGTCCAATTTGGAGGCTGTGATTGGCCAATTTTGTCGAGATGAATGCCCGTCCAAATGTCCTTGACAGAGGTCAATAAGATATTGCTGGATGCATGAATAATGCATGCGGTACGTCCACCATGCCATATCAAGTAATGAGAATAGATTTCCTCAGGTGGATCTCGCTTATTATCAGGTGGTCAGTGGATCTGATCCTGTAGTCAGAGCAGAGCCTTTTCATATTCACTCTGTGACGGGTTTCTCATTGAGCTCACTCATATGCTGCAAGGAAGAGACACCTGCAAAGAAAAGCACTTCTTTGCTTTTCTCTTTTTAGCATATTATGGAGTGAAAACATGCCATAAAAGATTTAATCTAAAAGGGAACAAATGCATTCTCCACTCGCGTCTTCAATAACAGCAGTTTGTGTTTCGATTCTAGGATCCTGATAATGCAACAAAAAAAACATTTTTCTTCTCTGATGAGCGTTTCCATGCAAGATGAAGAAAATAAAGCCTATACTTTTGAACGGAAGTAATTCAGCGACAACAAAGGCGGAGCATTTAAGAGGCATTTGCTTGCAGATGTAGTTTCTTCTGCGAACAAGCGCGGCAGAAGGATTTCTTCAGAATGCATTTACTGACAACTACGCAGGTATTATTTCAGGTATATCACACTTTATCACTCGTACAATGAAACATGCAAATACAGTCTGTCCGTATGCTGGATTTTAGACATGCACGAGTGGAATGCTGGTTGGCAAATTGAAATTATCTGTAAAATGTCACACTGTATAACTGCTGAAAATATACTCGACTAAACTCAACTAAGCTACAATAACTGCTCCTGCGCTGCCTTTATTTTCCCTCTTGTTAGCAGCAGAGTACGTTATTCTTTCCAGGAAATGTTTTGGGAAGTTATTAGGGAATCACTGACCCAAAAAATTAAGCCTCTTATTTGCCAACATGAAGGTCTAAATGGTGTTTCGAACGCCTCCCTACACGAGCAGTTGGAGTAAACACTGAAGCTGTGACGGAGAAAATGCTAAAAATACTGAGTCTTAAAATACTGGAGTGAGCCTAATTAGTGCCCGTCAATTTTGAGATTCGGAAATGATATATGTAACAAAGCAACTGGAGATTTCAGAATGCAGATTCATGCTGGATGAATGCGCGATCCTTGTGTAGACTGTGGAAACCACACGGCGTAAATCACAGAGGAGTTCAGTCCACAGGCAGGTAGCTCCCTCCATGAATTTCACCGTTAGAGGCTCTCATTTAATGCTGAACAAGTCGAACCACAAGGGATCAAAGCTCACCAGCGCAGGGCGGCCCAGGCTTTCCCCCTTTATATTGTAATTATGTTAATTGTTAATAAGAACCACCACCTCCATACATTAGCCTCTATTCCTCTGGGCAGAGCTGATCGGGGCCGACATCCAGCGCTACAGATGCAGAAGAAAAGCAGGATATTGCACATCCGTGCAGTGAGACGCCGCGCCAGGCCTACAGGACGCTAACGCGATTGTGATTTTACAGCTGCACCATCTAAGCAAGTTACGAGACAACGAAAGAAAAACCAAAAAGAACGTGCAGCAAACTGACGGCTGGAAGTTGATAAATGTCTGGAGGAGGGCAGATTAGACTTCGGAAAGAATAAAAGCAAACAGCAGCGTGACCCCAGATGCAGAGAGCTAACAGCGTGATGTTTCCTTGAAGCTGGCTAACGATCCACCCCGCTACTCCAGAGGAGAGCTAATGATCACCACCGGAGGCTGTTTTTCTGAGAAATGTACACACAGGTGCTCTGGCTGAGGAGCCGTGGATCACAAGCAACAATAAGCTATATACCGCATTGTTGCTCACACTCTTTGATCTCAGCTTGAACGCTCTGCTTCCTCTCCTTACACTGTTGTCAGGAATTATTTTAGGTTTTTTAAATCCTGCGTGTTTAATAAATCGCCTTCTTTGGCACATTTTACCACCGTGCCACTGATCTCGGGTGTGACTGCGGGTTGTGTTTCCTGTGATGCCTTGGCTTTGTGGTAATTCAGCGGAAAGATGTGTGCTTACCGTGCTCTCCTCGTCGCGCTGTTAGTCACTTCTGCTACAATACAGCACACCCAGATGTTAGTGCATATCAATAAGAAAAATAATGTGTGTGAATGTATCCTTACTGGTAGAAGGTAGTTTATTTTTTTTTTTTCCCAAAGGCAATTAAGAAATATATCACTAGCTAACTATATGTTTACGCTGGTTTATGAGAACATTCGCTGTGTGGGAGCTGAGCCGCTGCTTCACAGCAACAACAGCAGTTTTGTCCTGTACTTGATTTGGTTTAAATTCGCTCTTCAGCTAAACGTAATATTTGGCAAACACCACAAACCACCATAAATAATTTCTCTTTCTCTTTACTGTGGGAAAATACGTTAATGTCACTTCTAACAGGCAAACAAAACCAAAAAAAAACACCTTCTTCCTGCAACAGAGAGCAGCAGGGATGATGTCATTTGTCGGCTTACCCGGATGTTAGCACCGACCAGTTCCCTCGACTCAAGATATTTTTCCGATTTGTTTTATTTCTTTAAATAGACTCTGTGGTAAACACGAGTTTATGATACTTACGCATTTTCCTCAGCAAGATAATTTTCACAAATCAATAAACGCCATCACCAGAAGTAAACAGCTAATGTTTAGGAACTACAGCTGCATGACTTCTATTAGCTTCTGCTCTACACTGTGCACACATTACTATAAATTGATCGATCGAGTTAGAGAGTAGGGCCGGGCGGATCGATCCAAATATCGATAGTATCGATATCAAGGTGAGTATCGGTATCGGATCGATACTAGCATGATGAGATCGATATTTTATTGTAGTTTCTCTTCTATAAGTTCAGCAAATCACTCATGTTTCTTCACAGACTTTGTGTGATCACAGTGTCTCTCTCAGTCCTTATGCGCAGTGCTCCGTTAAATCTCTCAAGCTTGTGTTAGAGGTGCTATTTCTAAGAAAAGCGGATTTTTGAGTCTCATTCCCAACCCGTCAAAAACTGACGCTGAAGCATTGTTTTTTGTTTTTTTTTTGCGAGCGTCATTATTTGACGAGTCAACTTTTCGTACAAATAGCGCCTTTAACCACAGACCCATTGGAATAACCCACTGACCGCAAGACGAGGGAACTATAACGATAATTTCCGTGTTCGAGGACTCATTCCTGCTTCACTCTACGCATGTCGTCTTCTGAAAGGATCAGATTGTCAGGATGAGTGGGGACATGTCGGTCGGTAAGCATCATCATTTATGTCACAGAATTGCGTGTTCTGCATTTTAGGCATCAACATGGAGTTCAACCAGCCGGCAGGGGTTTTAGCATTAGCCTGTTTAACTGACAACATCTGCGGTCTTTGACTAGAACCCGTTGTTCCACGTATCACTGTTAATTTCCAGTGGTACCAGTACTATAATAATATAAGATTGTCATAGTCGTAGCAACTATGATGAAGGGCCGTGCTCAGTAAACGGTCAGTTTGTACTTTTTTGATGGTATGTTGCGTTGCATGTGTTTTTTTAATTTTTTTTATCATATATCTTTATTTCTTTTTTGTCTCCATCTTTGGCGCAAACACTCATTGCTGTTGCGTTCCTGCACTGCATTTCCGTGGATGGCCTGTCAATCAAAACAGTGTGGCCAGGACTGTCATTATTATTATAGTGTGGAAAAGAGATAATCTAGCTGTCATACCATCAGATTGGCTTGTCTCTAAGCAGCTGATTGACGGTTGGCCATCTATTCATAGGCGAAAGGCTGAAAAAAAAGCAGATGTAGCCTCATTTTTGCTGCGTGTTTACCATACATCACTGCTGCGGTGCTGCTTTTCTTCTACGTG
The DNA here is from genome assembly GCA_900302685.1 of Spondyliosoma cantharus. Taxonomy (NCBI): domain Eukaryota; kingdom Metazoa; phylum Chordata; class Actinopteri; order Spariformes; family Sparidae; genus Spondyliosoma; species Spondyliosoma cantharus. The sequence continues at coordinate 11,603 of OMLP01029152.1, read as the reverse complement.
AAATGTGAAATTACGCTCAGTTTTCATCGAACAGCAGGAGGTGGTGAGATTAGAGTTTTGGGAAAGAATAGTATAAATCAATCATGGGGGAATAAATGCAGAAAAAAAGCGGAGAGTTGGCTCAACTTATGTCGAATTTAATACTCTTCTCATCAGCAAGAGCTTTTACAACATAAGCATTTCCCCAGATCCTGCTAAATGTGCTTAACAGATGCTTTCACCACACCACACTTGGTGTGTGTCATTGCTTTACCACACTCCTGGTTGTCGCTGGACAGGCTCCATCATCCTCGTGTTGTATCTTCTGCTTATGTCACGGATAAAAGCAGTGTGCTGCAAATAATAATAAATCACTGCTTTGTCCCATCATTGCTTTTCTCTACGCTCGCAGCCACTTGGCCAGTCAGCGTCCCTGCAGGCTCATTCTCCACACTACGCTACAGCTTTTTGTGTCTGAGGAGTCAGACCTTAGTTTGGCTTATCGACAGCACCACCTGCACTGCAATCATGGAGAGGAGAAGGGACACCCGAGTCAGGTCAGGGGGGTCCAGGTAGGGAAAATGATCAAAGTGAGAATAAGGCAATTTCTTCAGAGTCAAAAGATTTTTGCAGGGTCTCTTCAGACAGCTCTGGCAGAGGGATATTTGCAGAGGTACTATATGTGTTTATTCAGCATGGATGATATATTTATATGTGTACTATGTTCAATATATTATGACAACCCTAATTCTAATTCAATTCAGCTCTGCTTCCTGATTGATCACTCACTGTAAAGACAAAGGAAAGTGAAAACTCGCAGCGACGCCAGGCCATACTTAAAGTAAAAACAACTCATTTGCTAACCGTTAGCCTCCGCTAGACAGCAGCTAACGTCAGCATTCAACCCCTCCCTAGCTTATGTTACCGGCTGATCATTTTACACGATATGTGAGGAAATGCGCACATTAATGCTAAAATATCAATACACATCTTAGACAAATGTTTTAAAACTTGGAAGTAAAACACACAGGATCTGACCCAATGTCCTGCCAGATTTCCAATATCCATCATTTTTTCAGCCACTGATCAACTGGTATGAGGTGAAATGAAAAGAATTTGTCAGACCACCAATTTCATGTAACTCGCAACCTGGAAGGCAGCAGCATAGCATCACGTTACAATTTGAGCTTCCCACCTTGAGAGTAATGTCAGGGGAAAATGTGTCAATTAACTTTATAGTTTTTTTTAATACATGCTCATTTTGAAATTTTGATGCCAGCAACAAGTTTAAAGCAAGTTGGGATGGGGGCCACAAAATACTGGCAGCATTCCACAGGTGAACAGGTTCACTGGTAACAGGCGAACTCCCAACAGGGCCCACAGCCGTGTTAAATGACAGAGTGACTACATGCTGCACAGGTACGTCGGAGTGATACAGCATGACTGCTCATATCCAGACCCTGGAGCCGCCCAGACTTCAAGCTCCGCAGTTACTGGCCAAATGCTTTGCTAGCAGCATTTTTCACCCTGAAAGGTGTTCGTTCACATGTAAAGTTAGCAGTGAAGTTGAAGCACCGCAACAATGGCTGCAGTTCTGGTGGGGACGTCACATCCTGGGGTTATTTTTTTTCTCCATTGACAGAATTCAAGTTGTTATATGTCGAGTGACTTCAAATACTGAACACCCTCAATAGAAGTCACATCGTAGGTAGAGCGTGCAGAATTAAGGACACTGAAGCAGAAGTCAAAATACAAAATTTAATGTAATTGCGGCAACGCTTGGTATGGGCTAGAGCAACAGGTGATGCTGCTTGTAGGAAGAATGGAGGATCTCCTTTTCAGCTTATAAGATCTACGTTGCCACCAGAAATACGCATCTGTAGTCTCCACTTTGATGTACTGTGCGCGTCTAAAGCCCTTCACAATTACAGAGAAAAAAAACACCATTTTCTCTGGATAATAAAATCCTTTCTGTCAAGTGAAAGAGAATATCACAGTGAGCCGTAACTTTGTGCAATCGTGTCGATGCTGCCTGTGTGACGGAGCACATGTAAACACAATTATATCAGCAAACGGTAAAGACGCATGTCATTAACAATGATGAGAAGACGCGTTTTCGTGCTACAGCTTCCTGCAGGTAGCTGTAAACATATCAATCTCTTAAATTAGTTCATAAATTAATGCAGCGGGGCACCTTCCCACAAGATTTTATGTGTGTTTTTTTTTTTTTTTTGACCGCTGTGACACGTTTAGAAAATAACTTTACATTTTTCGGATTCACTGCTTTCTTTGTGCCACCTCCATCGCTGTATGAAATTCAAACAGCGTGCAAACTCTCTTCCTACTCCTGTGTAGCATGGCATTGAGGTAAATGCTTTTAAAAGGAAAGGCCTTTAGTGGTACTTATTGCCGCTTTCACGGGAAATGTGTTCATCAGCGAAGGTTTCTTCCTTGTTTTCTCTACGTAGATTCAACGAGGCTGTCTGGGTTTTAAGCTGTTGACCTCTTTAATGTCTAGGCCATTGCTGCCCCCAATCTAATCTTTTTTTATTACATTTAACATTTTAATACTCCCATTTACTCTTGTAAGAAAGTCTGCGATGTTGTTGAAGCGTTAGCGTAAATGTCATGTGTTGCAGTAGGAGTTTTGCCCTGAGTGCAATCGCGACGTAATAAAATGAAGGTTAAAAATGAGTAATTTACCTGTCGCGCAGCCTTTGGAAATGTAATGTTTAATTCATCCTAATCCACTGGCAGTCATATCAGAAGAATACAGGTTTGATCTATTCACATTTCATCCATATTCAAAGAAAAATCCATTTTGCAGTGAGAGGCGTAAATGTTTGACTTTGCGTCGGCTCCTGCTTCCACAGAGCTGGGATTAAAGAGGCGCTAACAGAATAAAGGGATTGGGGATGCGCGTTGCCTCAGGCAGATCGCTTCACTGGCTAAAGAAGGAGAATATTTCCCGCTTTTTGTTGACCAGACAGAATGAGCTTCCTCGAGGACGGCGGTGTCTGTGACTGCCGCTAACTCCGCTTCGAATAATCTCCAATAATATCACACTGGAAGCCACAGCGGCAGATTTAGCATTTAGCCGCCACGTTCACCCCACTGCTGTTCTCGGGCTTTGGATTGGCTGCGTGGCCCGTGCAGCACACTGCTGCAGCAGCGCCGGTCCTTTGGCTAAAGGGCACATAGACAAAGAGGCAGAGCCGATTATCTGTGTCTCATCCAGAGGCAGCACACAGCAGACGTCTATTGTCGAGCTTCAATGTGATGCTGGGGCCTTTTCACAGGAGCCACAAAAGACTTGAGATTATTGAGATTTTACTGATAGCATTGTCATTGTCACTGATATTAAGATATTGCAAGGAGAGTGAAATATCTGTGCAACCAACCTGCAAAACAAAGCTGTTTTGCAGTTGCACTTCGCTAGGCTCGATAAGGAGCGCTTGATAAGGGACGAACAGACTTAATGTACACTGACTGATAGGAACTACTTTTTTTTTTTTTTTAATCTCTTTTAACCTCATCATACAGGTTGACTTTTGTTCCCAGATCTGATTTTAATAGTGGGTAGTGAGTGAGCACTGGGTCACACTGAGTGGACCCACTGGAGTGAGTTTAATGAAGAAGTCCTGCCTTTATGTTAAAGTAGCTGAGTGAACGGTTCTTTAATGGGCACACGCCTCTTTTTATCGAGTAACACATGTTTTACACCTAATTAATTATGTGTGGAGGAGCACTTAAATCAGGAAATGTAGCGTATAATGCAAAAGTTGACCAATCACACTGTCTCGATGAAACCACATTTGGTTAAATGGTGATTTTCAGTACGACATGAGGAGGCTTATACATGTTGTTGTATTATCTTTATGGTCAGCAGCTTTGATGGGGAAATTATGGAGGGTTTTAAGGGCCAAAATTAGATATATAATTTAAATATATATATAAATATTTAAACACATGAATGATTGTATAATTAAATCTAACTGAATCCCTGACTACATCAATGCTTTAATAAATTATTGGATGAATCATTGCATAACTAAGTGCATAATAAATATATTATAATACATAAACAAGTAAATCACAAATTGAATCGCACATTTAATATATAAATGTTATTTGAGTTAAGCTAGATTTATTTATTTATGTATTTATTTATTTATCTATTTCAACTTTTGTA
>OMLP01029146.1:12229-28833 GCA_900302685.1 Spondyliosoma cantharus | reverse complement strand
AATTTATTCTGTCTTTCCCGATCGCAACAATGCAGGCTTAGATGTGACAGTACACACGTGTGTGTGTGTGTGTGTGTGTGTGTGTGTGTGTGTGTGTGTGTGTGTGTGTGTGTGTGTGTGTGTGTGTGTGTGTGTGTGTGAGCAGGTGTAATAACGACCTACCAGAGTAGAAGAACTCAATCTGTGGAACTCATGTTCCCTCTTTTGTCGTCTCTCTTCCTCTCTACATCCTCTCGAGTCCCGGTCCTCCCAGCCCCCTCTCCCTCCCACTCACCGTGTTTCACAAACTTTTGTTTTGTTCGTACTTTTCATCTTCTTCTGCTTCGTGTGAACAAATGGAAAAGACAGGTGCTTTGCGCCACGAAGCCTCGCGGAGCTCGTTCCGAGAGGGTGTGAAAATGAGAAGCAGTGAAATTTTGATGGTGCTTACATTTTTTGTTTATTCATGTTTGTACTGCACTCTGTGTGTGGGATCAACTTACTCTTCTCTAATTCTTTCACACTAATGCCCTAACTGTTGTATCTTCTCTGCCTGCCATACTGGTTTTGTGAAACAAATAACATAAGAGATAAATTATCTGGCAACAATATGTTAGTTGGTATTTGTTTAGTAAAATAATGGGTTGCGTTACAGTAAAAGTTCACTTTAAAATGAGTTGAGAAGAGAAGCGAGAAGCTAAAATCAGTCGACATATCAGCTGCCCCAATGTGTTAGACATGCAGTCTTCTTTCGCTGCTGCCATTTCCTTCTGCCTCTCTATGGCTCTCTCTCAATATCCACCTCTTCTCCCCCCTGCCTGTTTCTTTTTTTAAACTTTTGAATTTAATCAGCATTCATTCAGAAACAATACCCCTAAAGCAGTGTATGAAATGTGTATTTTTAAAAACTAGCAAACAAGCTTCCGAAAACCTACTCAGCCTCCGCCGCTCCCTCGCCGTTGTGTAACGGTTTATCATCTCTCCCCACACTGACAGACGGACATGGCTCCAGACCCCAAAATAGAGCCTCTCTCATCCCACTCCTATTCACAGATTGGTGTCGGCAGCCAAGAGAAGCTCACAGACGCTGACACATGCATGCACCCGCGCACACGGACGCATTCAGATATGTGAATGCGCATGCTTATACTCACATTACGTCTACGATAAAGAGGTTAAGATCATCTTGCGTTGAGTTTACGTAATTCTCTTATCAGGAGGAGAGCGGAACAGCTGGGTGAGACAGTGCCAAGCAGGATGCCACTTGTTGAGACTAGCATTCGCTTCCCGTTTCAGCCAAAAGAACTGCCATGTTTGTGACCGCTGTTTGAGACCACCTTTCACTTCCTGATTAACAAAACCAGGTGCCTTTACAAATGAGAGACAACTGTTTAAGTGAACTTTGAGACATTCGCTTCACAATTAAACCAACATATTGATGTATTTTGAGACTGATGCCAATCGAGGGACCGCCGTTTGAGACCACTTCGAGACTAGCTTTCGTTTTCCTTTTTTAACAAAAAGCAGGGTATTTTTAGACAGCTTCAAAGAGAGATACCACTGTTTGAATGAACTTCAAGACCATTGTTCTCTTCCAGTTTCAACCAACATTTTTGATGGCTGCTAAGCAAGAGACCACTGTTGGAGACTACTCTTCACTTCCCGATCTAATCAACAAAACCAGGTACTTTTAGAAGTGGCTACCAAGAGAGAGACCACCATTTGAGACCACTTCAGGACCAGCATATGCGTCCTTTCTCAATCAACAAAAACAGGTACTTTTAGATAAAGCTGCCAAGAAAGAGACCACTGTTTGAGTGAACCTTTAGGCCACCGTTCCCTTCCGGTTTCAAGCAAAAACAGCTGGGCATTTTTAGACGGCTGCCGTGTGAGAGACTACTATTTAGGACCACTCCAAGAGCACCGTTCACTTCAAGTTTCAACCAACAAAATCAGGTATTTTTAGATGGTTGCCAAGCAAGAGACCACTGTTTGAGACCACTTCCAGACCACTGGTTCAGTTCTTGCTTGAAGTACCTAAAACAAGTATGTTATGGTGGCTGCCGAAAAAGAGATCTAAGTTGGAGACCACCTTTTGCTTCCCGATTCAATCAACATAACTAGGCACTTTGAGATATGACTGCCAAGCGGGAGACAGCTGTTTAAAACCATTTTAGGACCATTGTTCTCTTTACGTTTCAACAAACAAAAATCTGTTATTTTCAGATGGATGCCAAGCGAGAGACCGCTGTTTGAGACAAGACCAGCATTCGCTTCCAGTTTCAGCCGACAAAACCACGTACTGTTGAGCAAAACACCACTGTTTGAGACCACCTTTGGCTTCCAGTTACAATCAACAAAACCAGGAGATCTTCCAGTCATGTTTGTGGTGATAAAACCCAAAATTGAAACATATAGTTCAAATGTTGGAAGAATTGGAAGAAACATATCCGTAGTTTACAGAAAAGTACAATGTCTACATTTATTGTAGCATTTGGGTTGCTCACAACAAAACAGAATGGAACATAGACTGCAGGGTTTGTTTTGGCCTGTCATTATATATCTCGCCTAATTAATCTCTCTCCTTGTGTCTCTTTTACTCTTTTATCATCCTCCTTTACCTGCAACCTCCCTTTTGTCTTCTGTCAGTCCCCTGTTCCCCCTCCTGCTATCTCCGCCGCCATCTCTACCTCCATCTCCCCTCCAGAGGAGTCCTGCTAATACTGTCTAATTATGCCACAGATTACACACACATTCTGCCTCTGTGGGGAATTATGGGGAAGTGAAATAAGTTATCTCAGATACGCGTTTAATCTTTCAGACATCTCCAAAATCTGATGCTTGTCTGAAAAGTTTCTCAGGTTGGTGTGGAGAGGGAAAAAGTGTTGCATCATATCAAGCTCTAGGGAAATGTAGATGACAAACTGAGATTACTTTGATGAGTTTCACATACAGAACTCAGATGCCATTTGAGTAAAGACAACATATGGTCGGGATGCATAAAAGTTGTGTGTGTGTGGGTGGTTTGTGCGCTTTTAAAAGGGAGGAAGCCATTATAAAGTTCATAATTGTATATGTGCAACTTTTATGGCCATTTAACCAAATCAGGAAACAAAATACGACCAGACTTCGAAAATGCACATACATGATCTTTTTCCATGCCCATAGTCACAAGACCTCTCCCATATGCTCGATACTTATGGTTATTTGTGTATTCTGTCAGCATGTGACCTTTTTCAATTGACCTTTAGCGGTACACAGAACGTCCCAAGAGCATCTCAGAGCGGGCTCAAAATGATGCCATGCATCAAAGTGGCCTTCCACACCATGGAAATTAGCCTCTTTTATCATGGCCCATGCTCAAGGTCAAAGTATTGGTAAGCATGGCCATTATGGGTCAAAGGGAGCCTGAGTTGCACGCTGACAGGCCAATTACCCCATTAGATGTGTGGGACGGTGTTTGCCCGCTGGCTCTTACATCTTTAAAGACTCTGTGCACGCCTCTTTTGTCTTTATCAGGGGTGAGATCATTTGTTTGAATATAGGAGTCATTGGGCGGAATAAAGATTCTGCAGTTTTTATATAGTTGGTAAATTTGCAGAACATTCATAAAATATGAAGTCTGAGAACAGTCACAAGTCTACTTTTGCAACTTCCTAAAACTGAAATATATTTTGTTTTAGCTGCATTACAACTTATGGCATCCACCATATAAGCATCAGTCCCACTGTTCAATCAGTTTTACTGCAAAAAGAGCCTTTATGGGAAGGGTTATTGTATTAAAACAGCATTTATATGTACAACTGTGATATATCATATCTAACTGCCGGAGCTGGGAAGTGCTTTCAATGTTTAAATGACTGGCTGTGAAATGTGCCACGAGGTAAAGACTGATGATTATGTTATAATTTGATGGAAGTACAATCTGAACAGAAACACACAGTTTCTTGTTCTTGACTCCCTCACTCTCTATCTGACTTCATCACTTTACACCTTGTAGCAGTGGATAAAGGAGTTTGAATGGTCTGCCAGTAGCCATCTGCTAATCATGACAAATTACTCTCTTGTGACCTATTCACAGTGTGTGTCTGTCTGTGTTTCAGAGAGAGAGAGTGAAAGAGAGAGAGACACTGTCAAAAAAAGAGAAAATCGTTGAAAAAAAAAAAGTTAAGCTTTGTCGCAGTTGTAATTGAATTGAGCTGAATTGTATCGCTACATTGCGGTTTTTATTTCAGAGAGAGATTCATATAGAGGGCATGAATAATTGTTTACATTAATGCGCTGACTAACTGGCTGACATTGTGTAAGTGTAGTGTATGTGTACTCTTAAACTACTTTAATATCTTTAATATAATCTTTCCTAACCTCATGACATTTTCCATCGAGGTCAAGGAAACGTGTTAAATGTGGAAAAGACATTTTGGCACCCACTGTCACCTACTGAGGAAACGTCTCCACTCAGGGCCACGGATTATCTTCTCGGCTCAGGCCTAATTTGTCGTAGTTCATTGTTAACTTGCCTTTTGTAGCTGCCAGTGTTTAGTGCAGGCACAACTAATGGGGATACTGATTATTTATCCTTACCCTTTCCCAGCCACACAAAAACAGCCATTGTTTGGTGTTGTGTACTGTAATAAACACAATAGGTATTCATATAGCGCCCACCTCCATTTCCACTCACTCTATATGAGCAGCATGGATTTTCAAGCTCCTGACTGGGCTGGGGAGATTAATGCAGACAGGCGTAGGATATGAAAATATGATTTACTGTACTGTGGCTTGACAAAGTAGGGGTATGCATAATAGTGATTCGCCGTTTCTTTATTGTGTGAAGTACACAAGTCAGAATCATGCTTCGGTGTGCAAACTTGTCTGTCAGTCAAGAATGGGAAAATGCTCCGTGACTTCCTAATCCCCCACCATCTCCATCTGATAAACACAGGCCCTTCGTGGCCCTTTCATTCAGCTCGCCAGCAGCAAAATCCCTGTTTTAAAAGATACGAATGCTGTTTGTATATACGACAAGGAGGAAAATCACCATTTTGTGCAAGGACGCTGAACCTTAGTCACATCCAGACTTTATTCAACCAAAGAGAACTGTGGGTTTAAGTCAATTATTAACAGTGTGACGCCAGTTTGTGCAATTTACATTCTGCCTCCGAGCAAGCATTTAGCTGTGTTGATTGCACTGTACTCAAACCCGAATTTAGTTCATTTTCATTCGTTGCAATAATGTGAATTCTGAGGACTTCCACCGAGTCACCGCTTTGCTTCCTGCTAATAGTTCTTATAGAGTAGACGGGAGAGTTGTTATGAAAGCAAAGGTTGTATCTTGTATTGATACTTTACACGCCACAGGCTGACTCACTCGTTTCAACAAGGGGGGTTGGCTGAGCAAACAAGTTTTTCATATTGCGATCGTCTTCCTGGAAATGAACCCAAAGTGAGTTACGGATCCTCCACATTTAGATTTTTCCAATTGTTCCTCAACACGTGAAAATACAAAAAAAACAACACGGGGCGGCTTGTTCATACAAACTTGCCCACATACTGAATACTACAATGCACAATACACGCATGTCATACACACCACAGCTGTCTGTGCTGCTGTGTACAGCGAACAAGGAAACATGTACTCCCCTGAGGGCTTGGATCTTGTGTTATCATGTTCACCGAGCTCCAGCACTTCATAAAAGACTCCGGCTTTGCTCCACACGTCACAATCCGTGTTTCAGTGCAGCATTCCTGCCTTTGTAATTACATGAAGTCGCTGTACGCCTCGTCCCTGTAATGTCTGAGTGGCTGTGTGTGTGAGGGCGTGTGGAGTCCTCTGTGTATAGGCTGTGAATGTGGTTACTTCTATTGTGTGTAACGACCATGATTGCTTATTGTATCTTTTGTGCGAGTGAATGTTTGTGTAGCGTAACAGCAGACACTTACTTAATGAATATGTGATGAATCATTATTCTAAGTTGGGAGGAATGTGACAAAATGAATGGAGTCGTCGCTGGGTATTGTAATTTGGTTAAATAATCTCCATTCTCTCTTGAATTATGTTTTTAAGGGTTTTTTGTTTTGTTTTTTCCACGGGAGAGAAGAAGGAGGTGTCAAACTTAAAAGAAAAAAAGAGAGAGGGAATAACCAGGCAGGAGTGTAATAAAAATGAGGAATGAAATAAGAGTGTGGGAATTAGGGAAGACAGAGGGCAGCATGAGAATCAAAGTCAAGAGAAGTAAAGAAGGCATGAATGAATTAGCTAAAGCCAGACAGACAAGATGAAGAGACACCTTCACTCCACTTGCGCTGATGAAGATAATGAGGGATTTGTGTTTGATACTGAGATGGTAGCAGAGGCAGAAGCAAAGCAGAGAACTCTGGAAGTTTTATGGTTTGTTGGATGAATGGAGCTGGGTGTATCAAAGGAAGGATTTAGAGTGGCCAGAAGCTGTCAGCGTCAAAATCTCTTTAAGTTTTGAAAATTCAAACAAACACTGACGTTTTATAATATAAAGCTGAAGCCAAGCAAGCTAGCTGTGCAACATCTGATTGTTTTGTACACTTGGTGAAAGGCTCGGTCGTTCACAAGCGAGGATGGGATGAGGTTCAACACTTTGTGATATTTGGGCAAATAGACCCAAAGTCAGTGTTTCTCCATAAATAAATAATAAATGCAAGGAATGACATACTATCATACAATCCATACTATTGTCATATTCAGATAATCTGGAGGATGGATGGATGGATAGATGGATAGATGCCCAGGACCTTCGATCCCTCAGGCAGCACCGCTTTAAAAAACAACTATGGTTGACAGGATATTTCTATATTGGCTCAGGAACACTTCGGAAAACTGTTGTTTGTAAAGACAGTTTGTTGCGGCATCTACAATTGCAAGGTCAACTGTAAGTACTCTACGATGCAAAGCAAAAGTCATACATCAACAACATCCAGAAATGCTTCTGACTTCTCCGGCATCTGTTGTGGTATGTGGGAAACTTGCACATCTGTAAAGGCACCATTCATGCTGAAAGATACATACAGGATTCGGAGCTACATACATCGATCAGCCGGAACACTAGAAGGACAAATAGGTGAAGTGACTGACGTTCATCGTCGAGTTACAATGCCATGATCTGCTGGGAAACCTTGGGTCCCCTTAACATGCACCACGTACCCAAACACCATTGCAAGCCAAGTATCCCCCCTCATTGCAACGGCACTCCATGGTAGTAGTGGACCCTTAGAACATGACAAAGAGCGCAAAGCCTTAATATGGCTGCCACCCGGATCCCAATTTGATCAGCCATCCGTGGGACATGCGGGAACAAGTCCAATGAAATTCCCCGCGGTATCTGGCACCATGGCATTGGCAGCGGATCCTTTGAGTCGTGCTTGCGAGGCGGGACCTACAGTTATGCGTTAGCTGCTTTAAACAACATTATGGTTAAGGCGTGGCAATTGATGGATGTTGCAATAGAAATAAATGAACAAAGCTTCCTGCCACATTTGTTGCCCTGCAAGCCATCCAACAGTGCTCCTCTGCTAACCTTACTGAGTTGAAGAGAGTGTGTGACTATCAGCCCTGCAGCAGAGTGCCTTTATCGTGGAGCACCTGTGACACCGGTACAGTGATTCTGAGACTGTGTGCTGCCAAATTAAATCATATGCATGGGGAGCACTGGTATGTTGGTGTGTGTGTGATATGGTGGTATAATGTGGGGGTGATGAGGGGTTGGCTGTTTCTTGTGCCTTCGTGACATTTATGATCCATTATCCAGGGATTAGCATGAAGAGAGAATTGACTTTTTTCCTTGAAGGACACACATAATATACAGCCATTCAGTACATCTCATTCTTATTATGTGCAGTATAATGTGACTTGAAGTGTTATATTGCTTTCTAAAGGGTTTAACTGAAAAAGGTAATCTCAGTATTTAAGCAATAGCATGTTTAGTACTGTAAGTCCACCCCCACTTTTACCATGTTGAAAATGCGTCGGTCGATTCACTCTGTGCTTCGTCTGTGCTTCATTAGCTATTCGGTTGCTTATTGAGAGAGTGCTCAAATCAATGAAAACAATGAATACCACATTTTTTTAATGCTACCTTGACGCACAGCGCACACACAAACACATAGACTAGTCATTGAAGTCCAGATGCCAGCCCGCCGAGTGAAGGTGGGTTAAGACACAGTCATCACAAAAAGCCTTGAGCACAGAGAGTAAACTCGACAGGAAGAAGGGAAACATGACAGGAAGGAGGAAGCGAAGATGGCAAAGGAGACTAACAACAGACGGAGAGATTAAATGTGGAGTTAGAGAGGGAACAAGTGAAATAATCAAGAAGTGAACATAAGGGTATTAAGGCAAGGAGGAGCTCTAGATTGTATTTTTCATTAGTGTCGTAGTGTTAGAATTGTATTAGATGATTAGGAAATGTATTAAATAGAAAAAAAAAACAGCAAAAGTCATTGTTGGTGATTAATTGTGTCACATTAATTTATATATTTCATTCAATTTTATGGTTTTATGGTTTCAGTTATTTTCTGTATGAAATGTTAACAACTGAGTATTTTTAGCCAAAAAAAGCACAATCTATCATGAGCCTCTGCCATGAAGCTATTATAAATTAGTCAGTGAATCAATTTACATTTTTGGCTTTTTAGAAACTTCAAATGTGTTACCTTGGGCACTTCTGCTGGATGGAATTGTAAAATGTGGACATACCGTATCATTTTTCTCAATACTATACACATATAATATAGCAAACCACCTGCACCAGAATACATAACATAACCAAAACCCTTTTAAAAAAAATGTAGGCGAGAACTTCAAAAACCTCCAATAAAATTGCACTACCCACATTTTAAATACTTTCTACGCTCGTGATTACTACGCTGGACACTGTTTTCCACCTTCTTTGCGTATTGAGTCAAACCACATCCTGCGTTTGTGTTTGTCCGAGTGTGAATTGTTTATTTTGTCCCGCGTATGTGTACCGTAAGCCTGCGGTGCAACCAATTTCCCTGTCTGCGTGGTGTGCAAGCATGTATTTGTGTGCATATCACATGGTGTTAGCCGTTATTTTTCGCTAGAGAGGGAAGACTGGAATAGAGTCCACGATAGATATTCCTGTGAAAAAAAGCAAAAAAAGAATAAAATAAGCCCAAAACACAGAAAGCACCAGACGGTGAGGGTGAAAGATAGAGAGTGAGTGAAAGAGAAGGAGGCAGGCTGAAAATGGATATCATAGAAAGTGGGAAATACGGAGAGAGGGACCGCGAGACGGGGTGTGCAGCCATAATATCAAACTCGTCCTTCTCAAATATAGGAACCGTAAAAATAAGAGGAGAGAGGAGCAGGAGAGACACGCTGACACAGGGTGTGAGAGCACATAAAAGTCGAGAAATCCAAATTGCACTTTTTAAAGCTCAGCACATAACCCCCTCGCACAAATCTTCCCCCTCATGCGAACGCCAACCAACCGCGCTCGCCTCCTGACTTGACAGCAGAGAGGCGGGCAGGGGGGATGTCTTCGTTGCATAATCCAGTGTCTCAGTTGCATAAACACGCTGCTTTTTTAGATGTAAGTGTGCTTTTGTCTGTGAATTCCATCTCACTGATGGTGCTCCAGCTCACCGTTCACGTCTGCTGGCTCCAAATACCGGTCGGGAGTTACTGGAGTAAACTGAAGTACCACAGCGCCATCTGTTGGCGGCGGCGGGGCGATGATAGCCGACTGCAGCAGCAGTGCGGAGGGAGCACAAAGTGTAAAGAAGCCTCTCTGTGTCGAGTGGCACTGAACCCAGTTTGATCCCGTCTCCTCCCACTCATTTGCATGATCCCCTTTAGATTGGCTAAATAGGTTTATATACGTTATGATCCTGTGTGCCACAGGCTATATGCTGGTTAATATTCTGCAGCTTCCTTTTAGCTGTCAGACATCTCTGACGGCGGTGAATTCATCTGTCAATGTAGATTTTATTTTAAGGGGGGTGATTACTGGATATTAATCTTGTTTCTCGTCTTTCAATGGTACCATCAAATACATTCTGGACCCCCACACACACACACAGTGAAGTCCATAAATCTTTTTTTTTTACCCTCGCACACTGTTTTGTAATTGATAAAACTACCCCGAGGTGCTCCTTTGCAGCTTTGATGCGAGGCCGCCAACAACACCAGATGAGCTGTGAGAAATACATGAACTAACATTAACTTTAAGGCTCTATCTAGTTTTTCCAACATTGATAAACCAGTAAACAACTATCTGCTATGCAAGGTATATATAAAAACACAAGTGTAAAGAAACAGGAAGCAGAAATGTGCAAATATGTGCATGTCGGAACGCAAAAGTCCTTCACTGCTTGCTAAATCTGAGTGGGATAAATGACATGATAAATGTGTTTGGTACAGGGAATATTGGGATCTAAATGGTACGGTAAATGATGAGGGTTGTTTTGCATCCAACTGACAGGCAACAGATATTTAAAATGGACTGAGAGAAAGTTGTACCTCGAAGACTCTTTACAATCATACACAGCAGAACGCAGTGAAACTTGTTATCTTCGTTTAACCCTGAGGAGCGGAGGGCGGTCACAGTGCAGTGCCCCAGGACGAACTCCAGTTCTAGGCCAGTGCCTCGGTCGATGGCACTGGCATGTGAGGACTAACTGGAAGAGCATTTTGTAGACAACTGGGCCTGACGGTACAGGAAGTGACAGGACTCTGTCTGATTCAATGCGAAGCGCCCACAGCTCTATTTCATGCGGATGTTTCCAGCATTTCTAGCAGTTGCTTGATATAATCTGAAAGCCATAGATATTTCTTGGCTTGTAACGTTAGCTGTCGAATTAGCATCCTAGTTATCGTTTGCCTCTTCGGGCCAGCTGGGAGCAGCTTTGACTGCAAAAAAAATATATATTATTTGATTCCAAAATCACTGCATGCTGCCTCTTTTTCCTCTATTTACATCCCTGTCACTGCAATTTCTTTGAAAGTCTTTGCATGGCAGGGAAATATAGCCTAACATCAGCTAGCATGTTTTACATCAGTAAAATCTCTCAGATCACGTGGTCTATACCATTTTCTGCAGAAGGGCTTTTCATTATCAAGTAGCTACAAAAGAACTGAATAAGTTAGTTAATTTTTGATAAAGCCAGTCCTAGCTGACATTGGGATACACCCTGGATTAGTCGCCAGTTCATCACAGGGCTGACATATAGGGACAAACAACAACATTCACGCTCACATTCACACCTATGGACAATTTAGAGCAACCGATGAACCTTGTATATCTTTGGATCTTGGGAGGAAGTACCTGGAGATAACCGATGCAGGCACGGAACTGGCAAAATACCAACCAGGTCTCAAACCCAGATCCCTCTTGCTGCAGGACAACAGCGCTAACCACTGCACTGCCATGCTGATTCTCTTTTTCTAAAAGTTAATGGTGTCTTCTGTATTCTGGGCCGTGACCATCTGTATCTGTTTTTGTGCAATCCTGCTCACAAACCAACAAATGGACAGGGGTTTAATTTAACCTCTTCGGCTAATGGTTAGTATTTTGGCTCAAAATAAAATGTGGTTATCATTGTTTATATTGAGGATAAACATAATTATTACTAGTTTTCCTACAAGTATCCTTATAAACAGCAAATGGGTTCTATTTAGATCATGCTTTACTAGAATACCGACGACTCAGATCCCTTTTACAACACATGCCACATTCACACATTTGTCGCTGCCATGCAAGGTGTCAACCTGCTCATTGGGATTCTTTTCGTCTACCTCTCATCATCTAATTCATTGCAAGACTTCTGTCATTCCGCTCTGTCTTTCCTGAGTGTTCGATTCCACCCCTCCATCTCGCTGTCACCTCTCTCTTTAACGACGCAACGTTGCACACATCCACATCTCCTGATCCGCCTCACTCTCTCCCGGCCCCTATCTCCGTAAACCCACAGCTCCTCCACTCCTGTTGTCTCATTTCCTGTTTGTTGCTCCCCCAGTCTCTCCCTCTAATCTTCATCCTTACATCGTTTATCTCGCGGTCTCATTCCTGCTCCCAGAGGCACTGACAGCATGAAGGATTTATCGGGGGACCGAACAGGCTGTACGTGAGGATGTGCACGTCCATCAAAAAAATAACTGTCACAACTGAACATGCATAACGAAGTGGAGTGCAGCCGTGAGCACTGATAATAATCCTGTGAGGTGGAAAGAAACAAAACACATTTAGGAAAGTCTGATACTCAGATAAGGACTGTTTGACATAGTTATTGTGGATGTTCATTAGTACAGGTTACTTTTGAGTGTATTTGCTCTCAGATTACTAGTTACCTTCCCCAATATGTAATAAGTAACGTAACTGTACATTTCTGCAGAACACGGATAAGTTGAAACTTTTGTTTCTTTATGATGCAACGCAAGTTTCTTAAGGTTCAATTTACAATTTGATGTTGTGACAAGGCTGAGCTGATGCTCTGGTTAGGCTTAGACATTAAACACACTTGGTCGTGGTTTGGAAAACATATTGTTTTAGCAGAAACAACCTGCTTTGGTTGCCACAAATACGGCTGAAAATCGTCCCAAGGTCTCCACGCTTACAAATGTTTGAACTTGAACTGTGGTTACTGGCTAACAGAGTTCTTGCCTAAGTCCACCACCATCCCTTCCATCTTCCAATATGAAAGTCAAGTCAGAAATATGTAATGTTGACATAACATGTATTGTAGAAATGTTACTCTGGTATGTAGCCTATGACACGTACAAATCTGAACGTGTCAGTGTTTCTTAACTGGCAAGATTTTATCGTGGTTGGTAATCACAAACATTTTACGTTACTTTCATTTAATTATATTATTTTCCATTAACTGTAATGGAACACAATTGCATTTGTTTTGTAATTCACATTTCAATAATTATTCCTCAACAATGAATATCAGTTTGGCTGTTGCTAGCTAGATGGCGCGGCGCTTAGCCGCTACCAAAACAGGTGAAATGTGACTCCCGCTGGTCCCAAAGTTGTCTTAACCACGTGTTGTGTGCTCTTAGCTTGCTTGCTAACTTTAGCCAGCGATAAACATACATTCAGGAATCAGTAAGTTTTGCTTTGAGTCACCCAGGCTAAGCTAGCTACTGCCAGTAAATCCCTCCGATTTGTAGGGCTGTCTGCTCGCTAAACCGCAACTTCTCATGCGGTTTAGACGCAAAACACATGTGGGTGTGGAGGAGTTGTTTTTACTTCACATTTCATTTATTTAACCATTAAGTCCCATTTGGATGAAAAATATGTTCCCTACAGAAGAGACCTGGCAAAGGAGGCAGCCAAGAAAAAACAATCACATGCCTCCTTCACCACAAGGAGTTGAAGCCAGCTTTGATGAAGCTGTGCTGAGTGACAAAAGTAAAGTATGAAGTCAAGTACTGCATTACTTTTGCTGCTGAATGATTTGAAATCAGTTGTTGACTATTTGCAAGAAACTTGCCCAACACTGCTGATTACAGTAACATATACGATATGATATGATACCATACCATATCCTTGACTGTAATGTACAGTAAGGGTTACAGCCTGTGAGAGTTTGGTTGAGGAATTTATTGTTGTTTTGGGACAAAAGAAGACAATAGGAAGCAGAAAAAATGGATACAGTAAGATAAAATAAAGTCCCAGAGAGTCATCTTCAGTGTCAGATTTGATTTACCCCTCGCTGCAGACAAATAAAACTTGTTCCTACAGTATTGCAACTTTTTACACAAGTAACAAAAGAATCTCAGAACTTTTTTTCCCTCCACTGCTCTTGTGCTCGCAGTTGGATGCACAAATTCAATTTTCTGTCCAGTTTTTAGTTTCAATTTTCAGTCTTCTCCAAAAGACATAGAGACACACACACACACACACACACACACACACCATACGTACGCTCACCAAAGGCGAACACACACGCCCGACGTTTTGATTAATGGCATTGATCGATCAAAGAGTCATTTTTCTCCTGCCAATTTTGGTAAAAGAAGAAAAAAGGCAAACTTGTAGATGAGCCTCCTGCAATACTAACACACACACACACACACACTCTTTTTGTCTGGCTGGCTGCATGTGTATGACTCATTCCCTCGCTGGTAAGCTACTGTATGAGCCCCGTAATGTGCAGAAATTATTGATCCGACAAAAGGACCTGACAACCCCAGCTGGTCTGAAACAAAAAAGAAAATCGATGCTTATTTTACCCACCGGACCGCACACAAGATCTCTCATACAGACGCACGCGTTTTTTCCACATTACCAATACAGAAACTTTCCCCGCCTGCTGCGGGTCACGCGTATGCATACATGCCCTGGCGAACACACAGCCGAGCGTTTCAAATTGCTGGAGAGGATTATATATTCATGTTGCCTCACAGAGGACAAAAAAAAAAGAAATTCTGTCATCTGTGGATCACAAATATTATTTAAGTCATCCTCTCAAGATGCACACTCGTGGGAAGAGTACTTTAGAGGATTAAAGGAGATTATTCAATTCATCATTTAGCCTTTAAAAGCTTTTTCTGCCTCTGCACTCACTTCTCCCATCTTCTAATCTTCTCCTCCCGCTTCTTTTTCTTCCTTTGCTATAATATTTTGATAAGATTGTTCTTGTTTATTAAAGGAGCTCTATGCACTGTTTTTGAGAAGACATTCAGATTTGAGTTTTGATATTTGCAGTATTAAAAAAGGTAAAAATACAAACTCAGAAAAAAAAATTCCACAACTGAATAAACAAGCTGTTGTCAGAGGAAAATAAGGTCCCCAGAACACTGTTTGAAGGCAGAAAGGTGACAGGGTCCGCCACATATACACAATTAACACTAAATAAAATAGAGTGAAGATTTGTTGTCCTTTGAGGTCAGTTTGTTTATTCAGTCATGAAAACAAAGACAGTTTGTTTAAACATAAAACATCTTTTTGGTTAAAATTTCTGGCCCCAAAACTACGTAATGCACCTTTAAAATAACAGAATCGCTTCCTGAACTAAACAAAGACGTGTTCTCTTAATATTGTGTTTATCCTCGCAACCGTAAACACAGATAAGGAGTTACTCACTCTCTCCGTTTTTTAACAGTCCATTCAATTTGCCATTTTTCTTCTTTTTCCATCACACATTCTTCCGTTTATTGCATTTTGTTTTTACGCGCCTCCATGAGTGTGTTATCTGTAGAATAGACCCACAGTATGTCAGTCCAGTTAGCTTTTCCTCTCGTGGCCTTATTTTTTCTTCATCATAGTCTCTCCCTGTCTTATATCTTCTTCCAAAGCCTTTATTCTCTCAAGATTATGAATGCGACAATCCACAGATGGAAACACGGTAAAAAACTGCAGTGTGAAATCTAGTGATACCAGCAGTGAATAGACGTCATCTGACAAATGTGCAAATGCATATGTACACACATGTAACACATGATCTGCAGGAATATAATATGAGCACTGGCACACATGTAGCTTCGAATGTGCACACACACACACACACACACACACACACACACATAGACTCACGAAAACTCCAGGGACAGCCGCAGCCTGGTAATTGGCAACAGGTTTCAGTGGACTTATTTTATCTACAAGTGTATTGAATTCCTCTCCCTCCCTTATTAACACAGGAGATTGAAAGCAGCTCAGATATCAAGTCTGACGCACACTCTCTGCCACTCAACGGGAGCTTTACTCGCCCACTCATAAAATTATTTCTTCTCCATCGGAAAGAGGAGAGAGGTCCGTGGACCAGTGCTGAGACGGGAACTGGAGGAAACAGGATCATTAGAAAATGTGCTCCGCTCTCTTCATGTATGTTTACAAGCGACGATACAACTTCTTTCTGTTTTGCTTGAAAAGCCCCCAATAGATTTTTCTTTTCACCATGAATCAAAGTTTTTTGCCACTTAAGAATGAATCTTTCAACTTTTTTTTGCTCATCAAAATATTGTTGCTTTTCAAAAGAGTGTTCCCTTCAGCTTCATCATAATGATCAGCCCGGTCGGAACATAAAGTTACAGCATACAGAAATTTAAACTTTCAACATATCTGTGGTTTGTAGAAACACACATAACACATATCGGTCTTGGTTCTGGGCTTTTAGCGCAGTTATTTCCTGTTTTATTTTGGAAGTTCTCACCTCATGTGTCGTCGTGTGTCGTGCTTTCTTTACACTTCCAGTCTTAGTCTTCTTCCCGCCTGTTTATGTCTGCCTTTTGTTTGTTAGTTAATCCTCCCCTGTGTGTTTGAGCTCTCTGTCAGTTTGTCTGTTTTCCTCGGTTTGTCTGCATTTGTATGTCCTGTGTTCCAGCTTTGTGTGTCCTCGTCCCTCTGTGGTTTGTTCTTAATTTTGAATTCTTATTTTTTTCTTGGATACTCAGTCTCCTGCCTTTTTTGTCAGATGCTTCTTCACTGCCGCAAATTAGATTTGTCTTTAAAGATCGATAAATGAATAATTATGTGAAGATGCAGATTTTTTTTCATATTTCAAATATAAATAGCTCACATAAAAATTGTGAATCCCGATATTTTGAGAACAATGTGAAAATGTTAAAGTTGTTCTTTTAAAAAGGGATGTTTAAGGAATCAGTCGCCATATTAAAATATGGTCTCAAA
>OMLP01029146.1:0-12209 GCA_900302685.1 Spondyliosoma cantharus | reverse complement strand
GGTGGGGTGTGTGTGTGGGTGTGTGTGTGTGTGTGTGTGTGTGTGTGTGTGTGTGTGTGTGTGTGTGTGTGTGTGTGTGGCCGTGTGTGGCCGTGTGTGTGTGGCCCGCAGCCATTAATACTCTTTCTTGTTCCTCAAATGTCATACGGTCACGAGACGGCGACGTGATAGGGCAACACCTTCCTTCTGTCCATTTCCCAGAGGCGCTCACAGATTCAACAGACACATTGGAAAACTTTGAAAACTGAAAGCGCGTTCGTCACATGACCGATTCAATTTTTGTCCGAGGTAATCACATGTGATGTAACTAACTTCTCCCTCATAATGTCAGCACCTCCAATTTAAAAAAAAAAATGATGTAACCTGACATTCATTAATATGCACTGTGGTCAGTGAACTCTGGTGAGAGCTCAGGGGAAAACGGACTTCATGTGAAAATAAAGATTATAATGTGTGGTGGGAGAGAGACGGGACAATATAATTAGGTCCTGACGATTATCACACCGAACCTCTGTCTTGTGTTTTGGAAAATAATGTTTATTTACTTTCCTGTCAAGACTTAGATGAGAAGATTGATACCACTCTCATTTCTGGCAGCTGGTGCCACTGTAGCACAGACATGACAGTGTTACCAATCGCCTCATCCAGCTTTGGGCAAGAATATTAAAAAGTAGAGTTCTCAAAATGTTAAACTCTTCCCTTAACTTGACATCCAAACACAGTAATCTCATCTTTACTATGTTAACTTAACCTGAAACATGACCTTGATACCAGATCGTAATACACAAACACACAGCTTCTCCAGCAAATCTAGCCTCACACGCAGGAGACTAATGGCGATAAGCAGTAATCACCACTAGACAATATGCTGCCCCCCCCGCCCACCGATCAGGATCTGTCCTCCAGCTGCATTGAATCAACAAGTCTAATGTAAATCGGCCTAAATAGCCTTTAATGGCACCGGCCTTAACCAGCAGTGACATAAAGAAACTGCAGCACGTCAGACTTTTAGATTTTTGCCGTCACATGTTGAGCTGAAATGCATTGTAATGGAGACATATGCTGCACTGGCGTGTGGGAAATGTCACATCAGTTTAACACAGCATAATTACCACTTTAAGTTAAATAGCCTTTGGCAGGCACACAACCACACTTGGAACGAGGTTAATACACCCGAGCACAGCGATCCTAAACGCCGCTCATGCCATCTGATGGAGCCGCTGACACAAATGGTGTTGATTATTAGAGTGTGCGACACTCTCAAGTCTCGGCCTGCCACTGCAATTATGACACCCACTGTTCGTGAGTACAGTGTAATGGAAAAAATTGCCAAACTCCCTGGATTTATGTGAGTACATGTAAACAAGCGAA
Source organism: Spondyliosoma cantharus (assembly GCA_900302685.1). Taxonomy (NCBI): domain Eukaryota; kingdom Metazoa; phylum Chordata; class Actinopteri; order Spariformes; family Sparidae; genus Spondyliosoma; species Spondyliosoma cantharus. The sequence continues at coordinate 10,838 of OMLP01029146.1, read as the reverse complement.
GCTAAACAAAATGCATTCAAAATGAGTTCACATAACACTATTCCTAAAATAAAATTTACACAACAGTTACTGTATTTTCATATATATCTTTACCCTGAAATATTGTCAAGGATACTTTCTGGGACCAGATCAGATCTGTACGGTGTATGAAATGCCTTCTACAAGGCAGACAGGTAAACTGGATAAAAGAGAGGCTGCTCTCAACATGACGATCACCAACCACAACACGCGCAACTACAATGCAAAGCATTTAATTCAGTCAGTGACATCAGCGTCAACACTTGTGATATCCACTTGAGGAGCCATTAACAGAAGGGACGCAAATGCCACTCACAAACACCGCTGTGTCATTTCGATAATGCCTCTTCCTTTTCCAGGTGGGAGGCTGAGCTACAGAGAGCGGAGGATGAGCGTTCAGAGTGATGACTACTTAAACCCAATTTGCATACATCACACTCTCCTGAGGGGTTTGAGTCAGTCCCACCATTGGCAGCATCTCCCCATCCTCCCATCCATTGTGGAGCCTTTGTAAAGAATGACAAATGGTGATGTGTGATAAAAGTCATATGCTGATTTCGGTAACATTGTTCCATTCCCCCCGTGGCACGTAGGGTTAACTGTTGGATTACAGACGCCTTTATTTGCCTAAAGGCAGCAAAGACCCCAACTAGTGCTGCCGCACTTATCCCTAAATGGCCTACCACGAATCTGACCTTTTAGAAAACCTTTTTTTACAACCAGCAGCAGATGTTACGAGCCACTCTCACATTTTCTCAATGTCTTGTGCCTATCATCTTGTTTCTCACTCTTCTTCCCCTGCTGTTTCGCGTCTTTATCATTTCCGGTGTCCCTCAGATTTTCTCATTCACTTCTTGTGTCATCCCCCGTCTCCTCGTTATTTTACACTTTCTTTTCCTTCCCTTATTCTTATTTTTTGCGGTCTTACACTTTCGTTCAAGTGCCTTGAGCACTTTTATTCATTTGAATGGCCTTCGATTGTCAGTGGAGGTCTTGGGCTCAATTGACCTTATTTTGGCGGGAGGAGAAAATTGCTCCTCTTTTACTCCTAGCTCCTAGCTTTTACTTTTCCAAGCCTCCCATATCTCTCTATGCGTGTGCATGGCCTTAACAACTGTCATTTCATAGGGCAGAGGTGCTCATTACCCATCGAATGTGCATGCAAAAATCTGTAACTCTACAAATATTTTCAAATGCCCGCACACCTATTCCATTTTGTTACATTGTTTGAGCTTGACATTGTTGATCTGTCAGGTGTAACTCTTGTGCACTATTTACTATGACGTCATCATATAGATTGACCCCCAACTGTGACTGACTTCCAGCATTCCTGCGGTACAGTTTGGTTATTTTATTTTTTAAATAAGGAGGCGACCTCGGGGAAATTTCCAGCCACGTTTGTGGAGACAGAAACCAGACATTTTAGAGAGGAAGTGGTGACATCTCCAGCTGCATTTGTGGTGACCAAAGCAAGCATTTAAAGTCAAAAGATGATGTTTTCCTAACCCTAACCAATAGGTTTTGTGCATAAACCTAACCAGATGTTGAGCACAGTGTTGTCACAAGATGAAATTGAATATAAGGCAATATAAGGAAATGGAAAGTATCAACATCAGGTTGTGTAACATAATTTTTTCCTAAACCTAGCGGTAACCGGTAACTCAAAACTGCAACCGTTATAGGTTAGTTTTCTAACAATAACAATGAAGTCAGCAATGGATGACAACCAAGGTCACCTGACTGTGGACCTGCTCCCCACAGAGGTTAATAGAAAGGACTGGTGTAAGGGGTGTTATTTGTGTGCAGATTGATCTTATGGTTTGCAGAGACACAGTATTTGTGGTAATGCTTTGGTTTCAACAGCAGCCCTCCATGTATCTTTCATCCTTAACCTCGTGCCCACACAGAAACTCCAAACAAAATATATTTCACGCTCCCTCTTTCTTGCTCTTTCCACACCCTTTGTTTTTGAAGGGCTACCCATTTCTGTTTGGGAACGCACGGTCAGATGTCATGACACCTCTCGGCCCGTTGGTCCACCTTTCAAACATGACCTTTGATCAATTTCAACAGTTTGTTCTGTTACAGCCACAAAGCCTCCACCCCCCACCCCCCCTTCCTTTTGGCCTTTTTTCATCTCCTGACCCTCGAGCCTGACCTCTGCAATGTATGAAATGTGTTTACATTCTGTGACCATGAAAAGTCTTCACTCCACTTTCTTTTGAAGATGCTTTTCATGTTCAGACCTGCAAACCGGACCTCTGCTCCATTTTAAACGTACTGTATGTTCACAATTTCTCCTAATGAAAGTACCTGGTTTCTGACTTCCCTTTGCCTTTCCCGTTCTCCCCCTCTCTCTCTCATCATTTCACTCCCTACCTCCTACTCTTAATTTTTTTTTTTCCCTTACTTCGTGGCTTCAGACAAATCTGACCCCGACATGTTCTGTCCGTCAAGGCTCCACACCTCTGCTTCAATGCCATTTATCGTGAAATAACTTCTCTCTGCGTCAAGTCTCACTCTGAGAGAAAAAAAATCTTTTTCATTCTGCCTTCCAACAGCCTCTGCAATGCAGTAACAGATGTTTCACAGAGGAGTGAAGGTTACCTACAGCTGAAGCGCATTCATTTATTCAGACTATTGTGTGTGAGTGTGAGTGTGAGTGTGTGTTGGAGCGGGGATTAGCAAAATGACTATGTGCTCGACATCTTGTCTTTATAAATATTTGAACAGCAGCAGAGTTTTCCTTCTGCACTTTTATAATGTGAATTTTTCTTTTCTCGTCTCTCTCTCACGTTTTGAAGGCTTCAATTCTTTACTCTTGCATAATATTCTATTTTATTTATTTTATATATTCCATATTTCATCGTTTTGTCTCATTACCTTTTTCCCCAATCTTCATATTAGTCTTATTTCTTGTCCATCTCCATGATCTTGTTGGAATGCTAGCAGCATAGTTCTATGTCGAGCAGTGTTGGTCTGTGTGTCCGCGGTATTTGATGAATCTGCAATAGCTCCCAGATTATGTGGACTTTGGTGTCCACACAATTCTTTCCGAAGGATTACCGTGAGATTCACATTTTTCAGCTTTGAGTAAAATGTCTCAGCGACTACTGTACCATGAAATGTGGCAAAGACATTTATGTCCCCCTCAGGATGAGTTGTATTCTGTTACACTTTGTTCTCTGCTGTTACCATTAGGTTCTGTTTCTGGATTTATAACCAAATTAATGCAAAACTTATGACGTTCCTATCATCCTCGGCTGTACATTTTTAGTACCATTTAGCAAATGTCGGCATGCTATCATGCTAAAGTACGATGGTGACAGAGGTAGGCTTAACATTATACTAACAGTAACATTGTTAGAAGTAAATTAGCATGTATGTATCTCAAAGCATCACTTTACCTTTAAAGAACAGCCTCATAGTTGACCTAATTTCTAAACAACTGAATAGGTCGGACATATATCTACATTCCCAAAACAACATGAACGTTGTAACATACCAGCGCAAGACATGCCTGAACCTTTGTCGAACACTGGCAGTATGGTTGGGTTGGGCTAGAAAACTACTTGGTTAGGTTTAGGAAAACATCATGGTTTGGTTTCAATTAACTAGGTTACTAATGTAACTCCAGTTACTGTAGACACATGTTACATACTTAAATTAAATTACTTACTTAAAATAAGTTGACATGAACAGCAGTCTCCTAGGTGAAAGTCCTGTGCTTCTGAAACCCGTCAATCCAAGATCTCCTCCTAATTCACCTGATTTCCTCCTTGATTTCCTGGTTCTACTGGAAAAGAAGTAGATGAGTTTATAGGGAATATCTCTGGGGCAGTCAATGAAACCCAAACAAGATCAAGCTAGAAACACAAATGTACATGATATGCTTCAGTATTGTTTACATTCTAGATGCAGTGGGGTATAATGTACGTATTTCTAGGCAACAATGTGTGTAAAACCTTTTCACATATTGGCACATAGACGTGTTTGTGCTCAGGTCTGCAGTAATGTCCGAGGGCAGTAGAGTGTGGGTGTGTGTCAGAACCAAGTTGTACACTCATTCTTCTCTCCACTGGTTCCTGTCAGTCCATTCTTCACCAACATAGGTCTAAACACATGTACACCAACACACACACACACGCACACACACGTTTTGTCTTTTGCAGTTCAACATTAAAGTATTCCTAATGGTTCAAGCTATCACGCCTTCCAGCTGTGATTCAAGTTCAACCAGAACTGATTTGTATTTTTTTTTCTTTTTTTTGTTTTTTTGTCAGATCAATGTCAAGCTCTGGAAGGAAACAGCCCCAACCATATGCTGATTTCCTCGGGCTTTGGTACAGAAAGATCAGTGATCTGAGAGAGACGGAGAGGAGGCCAAACAGGACCGTGGCCAAAGCAAAGGGAGATGGATTGAGGGGGATGCGAGAGATAATGAGAGGAGTTGGAGAAAGCCCATAGACAGTGATAAAATGATTGAAAAGGAAAGGGAAGAGAGAGAAACACAGATAACAATACAGAGGAACAAAGGCAAAGGCCGACGAGAGAGGGAGGAGGGAGTCGGAAGGGCTGAAGAGACAGAAACAAAGAGAGCTTGGCTGCCTGATCCACTCAGACATTATCAGGTACACACGGACTTTGCTTTTAATCTCCTCTGTTTAATCAGAAACTGCTTACAGACCACTTAACAAAGCTGCAAACTTGCTAACACCAGTAAACACCCAAATCCTGATACAGAAATTTAAAAAAGAGCTCACAAGTAAAAAATATCCATTGTCTGTCGAGGTTATTTTCCTTATATGCTAAGACTTTACCCATTTTACTACGTGAAGTAATTCAAGATTCAGGGTAGAAGTCATAGGAGTATGACTGTAGACTCAACAGAGAAATGGCTCAGACTAACACAAGGGGAAAATGCAATCAGAGGTCGTTATTCCTCTCTACTCTGGAACTAAAGGGGAAATAGAAAAACAGCTATGGGGAATGCATTTGGGGATCGATCGATGGTCGTGTTAGACAAGTACAGAACTTCATTCAGGAGAATTCTGTCCATCACCAGTGTGAAACCAGAAATCATTAGCGAGTTATTTTAATAACGTTAAGTTCAGTTATGTCACATACATAACGTAACACAAGTTACTTAGGTAATGCAGGTATGTTTGGGACTGAAGTTACAGAAGTAACATAGTGATGTTAACCCTAACCAGAATGCTTTCCTAAACCTAGCCGAAGACCTTTCTTGCCTAAAGCTAACCCAACCGCAACGAAAGTCCGGTCCAACCCAATCAAGTATCACTTTTTCCATCGTGCTTTCTACATTTTCTTTCCACCATTTTAAGTTTGCCTGGCACTCATTTAATTTAATTTAATTGAATTTAGTTTTCCCATCACATTCTCTTCTCTTGAAACGATTCAATTGAGGGATCTGACTGGATAAGTCGCATCACGTACCGCTTATCTTGAACATATTATTCACGGAACAGTCGCGGACACTCAAAATTATTTGCCAATATGATTAGAATTCTGTTTAAATTTGATCTTCATTGAAGTCACTCTACCAGTCAGGATGCTTTTTTTTAAATGCAAGGGCCTTTGTTCATATACAAGCTCATAATTTACATGTTTGTTTGTTTTTTTGCTCTATTGGATATTGACACTTGACGTCTTAAAAAACCTCCAGTGGTTGGATTTTCAAACAGTTTTATATATAATATTCTGAGGCTGAATAGGCATCAAAGATGCAGAAGACAGACGTGTGTAGCAGACATTTATTTACAGTGTGGAATAGAGGAAAAAAAACAGCAGTGCTGGGATCTGTTAGGATATGGTTAAGAAGGACGACAGTTTTTTTTTTCTTTTGTCTTCGACTCTCAGGAGGCAACATCTCCTTTTCTCCAGCTTTGAAAGCTGCTATAAGAGCATAAAATCATCGGGAGAGCTGTTGACAGGTTGGAGCTATGTCTGTGAGAGTTAACAGCCTGCAATGAGCTTTTTGTAGCAAATAATTGGGCTTTCACCCTGTGAATTTTTTGGGTGTCATTATTTCTTTTGAATTCTTGTCATAGCCTGTTTGCTTGTATGTATTTTTTGTGTGTGTTTTTAAAAGCATGCTTTTGTCAGCATATGCAAATACTCGTGTGTCCCTGTGCTTTTAGCCTCGTGTGTGTCATCTCAAAATGCACTTCACATTTGTATGAAGCATATAATCTTATTTCTGTCGAGAATATGATGGCGCTTTTGCCTCGGAACAAAATAAAAGTGATTTGTTCACCCATCAGGCTGATCTCTGTGTGCGCATACTTGCCATTTTGAAAAAGTGTGTGTTCTGGTTCAAAAGACTTTCGCCTTTTTACGTGCTTGCCCAATTCTGATGCGTTCATGTGTGTTTTATCTCCCCTTTTGTCTGTTTAATGTCAAACCGAGACAGTGATTTAAGCCTTTTCTCGTGGCTGTTATTGGCTGTTTATTTCCTTACCTTCTCTCATATCATTCAAACACTTCCATTCTTCGGAGCCACGTGTTGACGTGTTAGGCGGCGGCAAAAAATTGCTTCCTTACTGTTCGCTCAGAAGGGTTCTGCTGTGACAAATCTGACAGAGTGACTGAGCCAGCTGAGTGGCTTGCTGACGGACTATTTGTCCGTCATCTGACTGGGTGACGGATTGATTTGTGGACAGCTGAATGACTGGCTAGTTTTCAGAGTGCCTGACAGACTGATTGACTGCCTGCTTTGTTGACTGGATGTAAATTTGACTGACTGTCTGTCTACATGTCTTGAGTCAGTGACGTCCTGTCTTGCAGGAAAAGTGACTGGTTACCTAGTTATTCCCTTAAAGGCTGGCTCTGCCAGCCAACTAGTGTGACGGGAGATGGAAACGATTTGTAGCTGATCGGATCAGACATTGATTGACTAGCAAAGACAATCAATTTTGATGCTACAGACTGTTTATTCCTGCTATCCTTCAGTGTCTTTTCCTTTCCCATCTCTTCTCTGTACGTTCATGAAGTAAAGTACATTTCCCCTCTACTCACAATTAAAGTACATTACAGTGGATTTGGCACCTCTGCTGCAGACCACCTGAGAAGCGAGAGTGAAGATAAATCCACTTTTTAATCCCAGAATCCCAAACTCTTTGCTATCCTCGACTCTGGGTGTTAATGGGTGTTAATTCCTCCAGAGGCTCTTCCCATGGCTGCCTCCTCTAAGTATGGGCATTTTAACATGGGGTCTAAAGGGGACCTACTGGCTTTATGAGCCAATGACAATTGGCCGTTCGAGTAACTGCAGTTTTTCCAACTCAAGCATTGGCTTAAATTTTCAGCCCTGGAGTTCACAGGTTGATCCAGGCGGATGCAGCAATGTCTATCTTCTTATCCCAGTAAAAGCTACCCTTCTGAGTAAACCTCAACTGAAGCTTCATTAAATTATTAGGACGTTGGTAATTTAAGATCAACTGATTATCAGATTTCACATAGAATCAACTGGCAAGTGAGTGTAAAATGTGACCGACCACCAACTTCTCTACAACTTTAAACTGACGATAATTCATTTTGTTTGGCTGCAAACATGACACTGACATATCATCATCTTGTCAGTTGAACAATTTGTTCATCTGGCAGATACAGGGCAGCATAAGCATTTTATTTATTTTGTGTCCGCCTGACAAATGTCCAATTCTACACTTTACTTTCAGATCTGGTTTGGTCTCCACCAACTCCTGCTAAGAATACCAAAAATACCATGGCTGCTTAATGCTTCGCTACATTCACCAGCTAGTCTCTATCTTCATCTGTGTGTCATCTGATGCTGAACAGCACATACAGTGCCTGCCACTGGCCAAAAAGGACTCAGGTGAGCCTGGTGAGAGTAAATCAAAACAGTACATTTATGGGCTGGAAAACCAAAAAATGGTGAACTGAAAGAAGCTAAAATGCATGTAGAGAGTTACGTGGTGATTACGTGTATATTTGTTACGACCCTTTTACATGCAATGTTTACACACAGAGCCAATGTTTATTAAATGTTGCTCATTCTTGTCCTGCCCACTTCTTCCAAATACAGAAATCTCTCATGTGAAACAGCCAAACAGGTTCCAACAATGGCAGAAATTAGTGCGTTTACGTATTCCGTAACTTATCATAAGCAGCTGACGGAGAAGTAAAAGTTTTTTCGGGCCTTTAAATGTGTGCCAGGACTGCATCTGCTGTTTGCGGTGTGCATTTTTTTGCCCGGGTCAAAGCAGAGGGACTGATCCTTTCACTTAAGCCAAGCCAAGATAGTGATCAACTTCATCATCTCCCCTCACCTCTGCAGTCAAAGTCAAGGTGCTCCTCCTGCGCCCCCGTCTCTTTATCCCTCACCCCATCTGCTCGCACTCTCCTCTGCGCCTCCTATCCTCAAAAGCCCAATCCTTCTCACTCTCTTTACAGTATTCCCTCTCGCTGTATCTTGTTTATTTTTGTCTACACTCAGCATCTGTCCTCTTCACTCTCCCGCTTTATCGCGCTCATTTTTTGGGCAATCATCCTCTGCTTTTTTTTTTTTTTTACTTTTTCTCGCTCTCGCCCTCAGTCCGACTGTCGGTTTTAGGTGTGGGAAAGGTAGAGAAGGTCACTTTTAGAGATGAATGGAGCTTGTATCAGTCTGGCATCTCCTCCTCTCCAGATTAGTTTCCTCCTGCCCTCTAGTCGCGCCGATGCATAATTCATCTCGCCCTCGCTCGTTGTCTTTAATTGTCGATTTTTGTTGCCCTCTTCCCTCTTCCCTCTTCCCTCGTCCTCACATCTCTCTTTTTGGGTTCACTCCACATCATTTAATTCTCACCAGCCCGCCGCCTCTCTTCATTACGGTTTCTCGTCTCTTTGTCGTTTCTTTCTTTAACGTTTTGGTCTTCCATCTCTTTCTGTCTCCCTTTACCCTCTTTCTCCCATTTTTCATGTGCTATGTCTCTCTATCCACACGTCAAGTTGTTCAGTTGCAGATAACAAGTGAGTAGGCAAAGCATGTTGGAAAGAGATGGCTTACGAAAGTGCAAACGCGTTGGTGTCCATATCCATTGTAAGTCTTTTCCTTAATGTCTGTGCCTGCCTGCAAAGTGTGGGTATTTTGCATTCATGACTGAGTCTGCGCCATGCCTTTGAGAATGTGTGGAAGTGTGCAGCAAGTCGGACTGTCAATCCACCACTTTGGTGCAGACTGAAACACCACAACTACTATTAGATGTATTGCTTTCTGCACAAATTCATGGTGCCCAGAGGATAAACCCTACTGACCGTAGTGATACCCCTGACTTTAATTCTGTCTGTCTGTGAACAGACTTTTGTCAGCGCGATGGCTCCGCAACCGCTCAATATACAGTCAAGAAACTTTACAGGTGTGCAGTTGAGATCAAAATTAGTTAGTATTCAACACACATCCTGGAGACATTTGTATAAACCTAGAAGTGAAGCACACAGGATGTAGTCAAACTATTGGCGAGAAAGTTGTTGAGCGCCAACATCAGCTAGTGAGTTTTCAAATGTGTTGTTTTAGCACGAAATATGGCATGATGTGCCTCCAGATTTTCACTATCCATCATATTTTTCAGTTGCTGACAATTTGTCAGACTTCCTATGCTTCCTGTGACTTACAACGAGGAACACGGCAGCAGCACATTAGCATTTGAGTTACCCACCCACTGTACGGCCCTGGCTCACATTCGTTTAACATTGCAGAAGGTGGACATGTTGGAGGGTATCGCTGCTGGAGTGATCCCATTCAAGATGTCGTCTACTTTTCTCCTGTGTGTGTGTGTGTGTGTGTGTGTGTGCATGTGGCGTGTGTGGCCTGTTCCCTGTTGCAGCATCATCATCCCTCTCATCCACTGTTAGAACCCTAATTTTGAGCGGCACTTTATTGCAACCCTAACGTTTGGTTTCGTCGTAAAAAAATGACACATGCTCTTCCCCATCTGCGGGGGGGAAACTGTCCGTGAAGCTGTACAGTACGCTACACACTTCACACGCACACAAAGACTACACAACTGTTTCACCTCCTGAATTGCTGCTAACAAATGAGTGTAAATAAGGCCGTTTAGGTGTAAGTGCGGTACTTCATCATTTTTCTGCAGCAATAATTATTGGATTCTGTTTCTTTTTTTTGCTCATTTCCACTCAATGCAGAACCGGCTGGCTGGTTGAATAATGCATGTTTGTTTGTTGGTTTCATTACAGAAGCAGATGTCTCAGCTGGAATAATGGAGGATTTTCAGAGTGCTATTATGTTGTTGATTTTTATTTATTTTTCTCTTTCTCCCCCCTTCACGCTCTCTGGTTGGAGAGAAGACGAGGGGTTTGGGGTCTTTCGGCTCGGCGTGAATGACATCTTTCGGAAGCCGCCGCACATATTTTATTATAGTTCTCAAATGTACCCAAGCGGCAGTGGAGGGGTCATGGATGTTTTTTTTTGTTGTCGTGCCGCCAATATGAATCCAGCCTCATTTCCGCGTCTCTGCTCCCTATTTTCTGTGTGCGACATATCGTCCCTGAGCTTTTGGCCGTAATGTTGTTTCATTCAGAGTTTAATATCGGGATTGTAGTCCTCATTTCTCTACGCTAATACAAAATGTAACAATGTGATGAATGCTGACGGTACTGTACATCAAGCATCTCCCGACACTCACAGATATTATAAAAAAAACGGACTGCTTTCACATACAGCCGAATGAACACACACCGTATCCGTCTTTTTTAGTGAGCGGCGATGGCAGCCACAACTAGCACTTTCTAATAACTTGATTCATACGATGCTTCACTTCCACTTCCGTCAAGCTGAT
>OMLP01029142.1:64397-78163 GCA_900302685.1 Spondyliosoma cantharus | reverse complement strand
TTAATCTCTTAACTATCCAGGAATACAAAAAATAAACGCTGAAACAACAATATGACATCCGGTTACTTTTCAAAATAAAACGCTCTGTGTTGACACCAGCACACAAATCTCAAAAAAGAGACAAACACAAGTTCTTCTGCTAATCCTTCGGTGGGGAACACTTCCTGCTGTTGTTTTTATGACACATACCTATAACTGCGGTCGCGAGTGATCATGTGATTATCGCGGGAACTCCTCGGCCTTGCAACGCCAGCTGCCTACCGTAGTGCGCCATGGCGACTCAAAACACAACCGGTGGGGATTGCTGGAGGACGCTGGACAACGGGGCAAAACCGTATCGGAGCTGTGGTGTGGTGGTGTTCATAGCCACTGGTATTGTTATCAAACAAGCCCTCTGAGAGAGTGCATGTGTTACAGGCATGGCTGGAACTAACGATTATTTCCATTATTGATTAATCTGCCGATTGATTAAATGTTTAATCTTTAAAATTTCAGAAATTCTGAAAAATGCTCATCACGATTGCCCAGAGCCCTCAGCAACGTCTACAAATTGCATCTTTTGTCCAATCAACAGTCCAAAACCCAAAGACACTTAATTTACTGTCATAGATAACAAGGACAAGCAGAAGAAGCTTGAACCAGTCTCATATTTGACATTGTTGCTTGTAGATGACAGAAATGATTAATTGATTGATATCAAAATAGTATGCAACTCATTTTCTTTTGATCGACTGTAGCTCTGGTTACAAATGCACTTGAATTGACATGCATTCCTTAAAACTATACTATAAATACAGCACTTAGCTACCCCCCCCCCCGTGTAACGAATTACTGTTCATTACGTTTATTTACTTTAATGATTTTGCTACCTTTTTAATGTTGGAAAATAAATTCTAACTCTCCCAGCCAACTAGATTTGTAGAAAGGCAGCACTCCTGTGAACATTCGAGGGTTGTAACAGCTGAAGTGGCTGCTATGGAACAGAGACTTATCAGCACAATTATCCAGCATGTGGCTGGTGTTAATGTCCAACTGTGGTTGTGGTACAAAGCACAAATACTGTACAGTGTTTTACTCCCCAGCACACAATCTGCTGCCGCTGATGATCTGCAAACTGACTGTTGTTTTCTCGTTTCAGGTCTGGAAGTGTCTCTGCTGACTGGTTCGAGATTTACTCATTCGTGAAGAACCTTACAGACAGATTTGTGAGGTCAGTATAAAAGTTGCCAGGGTCAAAATCATACATTTTCTTTTCAAACCTGAAAAGTTTCAGGATTTCATAATGCTTTAAAATAAGTAATATTTAGACATGCTGATATTGCACAGAGTAATGATTTAACGACGACAGAAACAGGAAGAAATGTCAAAATACATAATATTAAATATTAAAAAATGTTTTTCTTCGATAAGAGATATTTACCATTTCTGAAAAATGGTATCTATATTGACAGAATTGGTTGGGGAAATAGTGCAGTCTATTTGCCAAAACATTTTCATGGCTGTTTTATCAAATAATGCAATAAAGAGTCTGCAACGTTAGCTGTTAGCACTTCCCACCTGCTTTACAAATGATCAAAATTGCAAAAATCAGTGACATCCTTTTTGCACATAATTCATTAAAAAGACGAAAACCAGAGAAACCGGCTTGAAACGTTCAGCTTGCATAACGTTTGAGTCAAACGGCGCCTGCCAGCACAGTACAGACGGTAGCGACCCAGCCAGAATGAAGTGGTTGGTTGAAGAAAATAGCAAAGGCACCAGGTGGGAGTGGGTGGCAGAGAGGAGCAGTCTTCTGGGCTGTGAGAATGGCCATTTGCACCGGGGGGGTCCGGCTCCACACTTATCCCCTGCTTCCACCACAGAACGGCTGACAGGCAGACAATGTACAGTAAAGCAAAAGAACACTGGAAGGCGACGAGGACAATCTGCTAAACAATGCTCACTCACCAAGAGCTCTTCTGTTCCGCCATGTGGAGCAAACTGGACTACTTCATCAACCCCCCCCTCCACACATCCCTCGAAAGAAAAGAATCCCACCACCACCCTCTGATATGTCCTTGGCATCCCTGCTGCTTTATCTGTAGACTTTCTTAGAAACAGAAAATATCTCAACACTGCTCAAGAGCTAACATTCTCAGTCATAAGCTCCACTGAAAGCCTAAAGTTTGACGTTAAGTCACCACCCACGATTTATCATCCTTGATTTGAGCGTGGTTAGTTTTTAGTCCACATATGACTCTGAAAGTTGCAGACAGGATGTGGATGTATACGGCTGCTACCGCTCCCTGCCAAATCTGGCCGTGTGGCTTTAAAGATTGTGCTATGTTTGCGGGGGAGGATCGCGACTGGGCCATGTGTCACGTGGGTGAGAAATATCAGCACCTCTCCTTATGCTCTGAAGGCTTCGGATCTCTGAAGGAAACACTTGGGTGCTTAATTATCTGAAGTTTAATTCGCTCTGTGGGATGGCATCCGCATGCTTTGTGTTTGTAACAGAGGTGGGATGTAACTGAGTGCGTTCACTTGAGTCCTGTACTTCAGTAGTTTAAGACTTTATTTGGTACTTTGTTTTTCCCTCTATATTTCAGAAGAGGTTATTGTACTATTTTCTCACTTAGATCTTATCTGATGGCCAGAGTTACTGGTCACCTTTAGCGTAATGATTTTAATAAGAGATGCTTAGGTCCTACTTTGTTTCTCCATATACAAATTCTGATACCACCACTTTTTATTTTTCAATATAAAAATGTATAAACCTCACTGTGTAGAAATGATTAGTCTTTTGTGTGTAACGCAAAGCACTAACAGTGCATCACTTCTTCAGTGTAGTGACACATTTGCTTTATATACTGGTGCAAATGATGTACTATTGTATATATTGTTGCAGCGAGTTTTATCACATAGTGCTGTTATCTTTTTATAAACAACAAAGGAACTAACGTATTTAATGTGTATTGATCACATTGGTCTGCGACAAAGTCTGCTTTATAAGGTCAGCATCGGCACCGACCCCTTATTTTATATTCAGTTTAAAAAAAAAAGATAAAATATAGCTGATGTATCAGAAATAAAAAAAAGGCTTGTTCCAGCTTCATGATACAGAGACTTTAAAAGCTACCCAGAGAACATTCAATTGATCTGTAGAGGAGCGTTTATTCCTTCTGTTCATCATGCATGCATGAAAATCCTCAGAATTAAGTCAAGTTAAATTTATTCATACAGCCCAAAATTGCAATTCACAAAATTGCAGATCACAAATTTCCCTCAAAGGGTTTAACAATCCTTAGGATACCTGATGAGGAGCAATAGAAGAAGAATATCTCGGGCACGACAGATATTAGATAACACAGACCAAGACTGAAATGATAAAGAGTAGATTTACAATAAGGAGAAACATGATGATAATCTTAGATAGCAAACATAAATGAAGAAAAACATTTTAATTCCAACTAGTGCTGGGTTATAAATGTCATTACTTTTTGAGTTTTGATCAGAATGTGTCAGTAGCACTAAGCTTTTAAAACTATCATGTACTGAAAGCTGGCCCAAGTGCCTGTTCTGCTTCTTAATCCTGTACCTTACTCTTTGATTAGTTATCTCCTTATTTCAATTATAGTTTTGCTCATTACAGTCTGTATCTAGAATAGGCAAAGTTGTTATACAACTGCTTTGTGTTAAGAAAGAAATGAAGACATGCCTTTGAGAAAATTGGCTTGTTTTGTTAAATAAAAAAAAAATCATTATTTTTTACATAGTCAAGTGTTAAACCTTAAATAACCCATTCTGATGTTTTATTATTATTATTATTATTATTATTATATAGTGCCCAGTTATGGGTATGTTACTTGTATCACTCAGACTGCTATAAGTACATTTAATTATTATTGCTTTGCTTTTTAAAGAAATTTAAAATTACTTAATTTTACTCCAGTATTGGGGAGTGTTTTTCCTATGTGTTGCTACAGCTTTTACTTGCATAAAGAATTTGTAATTTAGTTTGCGTAATCAACTCAAGGAAGGGAAGTTTTCAAGCACACTTTTACGGTGGGAGTGGTGCGCTTTCATCATCTCTGTGCTGATTTAGTTCTCACAAATTTCAGCTGAATATCGACTCAGAAATCAGTGGTGTTTACAAGAAAAATGTGTTGATATTCATGAGAAGGCAAATGTGCAGTAACATGACAGAGGGACACTGAATGTAAACAGTACAGGTTGTACAGAGAAGCCTCAGTCTGATGGCACACTCTGTGGTCAGAGACACATCACAGTGTCCAGCGTTAGTTCACACCCTTTTAAAGTCACAGGTACAAAGTATATATTTGTGTAACCAACAGGATGTGTGTGTGTTTGTGCGTGACTCATCGCCACAACATGTTTCCTGTCTGTGAATTGATTAATCACTTCCTTCAGCCCCACAGAAGCTGCTTTAAGTCGCACACTAATATTAGTTGACATTAAAGAGCCCCTTCTGTTTGGTTAACCCTTTAAGCTTTTTTCTCCTGAAGTGACATGAACTTATGTTAAAGCTCTATATCAAGCTGTCAGACATACTCAGTCATATAGGAGCATTTTACATCTCACACTCTGTGGGTGGTTAACAGAAGTGGACAGAAGTAATGATTTAAGAAAGACCTGAATAAGTATTACAACATTATGTCATACTTCCGTGCTCATTTATTTTAAGAATGAAAAATGCAATATTTCGGACACCTAATGTGATATTTTTTTTTTCTCATCAGCCCCAGCATGAGAGTGTCATTCATCGTTTTCTCCGCCAGAGCGACAGTCCTCCTGCCCCTGACTGGAGACAGGTACTGAACTCTAAGATCGACTCACTGTAATTGATTAATGACACTGTTGTGTTGTGTCTATATTAGTATAAAAGTAACTACTCTTCTATTCTTGCTCAGTTTTTACATTTTGTTTTTGTACCGCTGACAACAATAACTGGTTTGTTTATGCAATAACAGACCCTAAAAGAATTTTTTCAAGAAAATGTTCACAATATACTGTATAATAATGAAAGTATATTTGCTTCTCCTTTTAGATATATTGGTATTGTTGTGTCTCTCATTTTCTCATCACTTACTTGTAGGACGCACATGAATTCAGTATCAAAAAAAGAGAAAAGCAGCAAACATTGTGTCTTAAGTAATTTTAAGATCAAGGTATGATGTATATGCCGCACCAATTTAAAAGGGATACTACACTGTGTACATTAAACTGATATGTTCCTAATCATTATTCTGCATTCTGGTTTTATTTAAAAGGGACAGTGCACATTAATGAACATTGCTGTAAATGTTCTGGAGTTTGCCAAAATGCCTTTTTTCATCTGTAGTCGTTGGACAGATGTTAGTTCCCCTAAAAAAAGAATATATAAATTACAATGATTTAAAATTCCACTTCAGTTTGGTCTTGCGTATAAGTGTGTGCTTTATTTCCATTACATACAATAAAATAAATCAGTTATGTGCATTGAAACCTATACAGTGTGTAAATAAGGTACCAGAGCGTAATCATCTCTTTAATATAAAACTGTCACACTTTCCAAAGTTGTTCTGATAATACCAAACATAAATATTATTATTATAATAGGTATCCATATGTATATTATACTGTACTTGCATACTTAAAGCATTTATTTGATTTGGGTTTTCTGGCCTCTTCTTGCTGGCCACTGTGGATGAAATGTTTGCATGGTGACATTAGTATGAGGTTAGAGGTTACATCCCCGCGAGGCCTCTAAATGCCAAAAACAGACTTTCTGAGAATTTCTGGTTAAACAGCTTTGTCTTTATTACTAGAACAACTTTATGACATCTGTTCTTTTGGAACCTATAGTTATTTGTACGGCCATAACCACAAATTTCCACCAAATTATCTATGAGGTGTTAACAAGTACAATAGGCTTCTCCAATTGTGTGAAAAAATAAGCATTTGGAACAGAAGAACACATGTGGAGAAAAAAAGTCAATCCTTTATTTTGTGCGTGTTTTAAGATACGAGATTGAAGAGGGTCTGAAGCGCCTGCGGGATGTGAAACCAGCAGGTGAAACATATATGCACGAGGGAATAAAACAGGTCAGTTTACCCTCTCAAATAAAGCGTATTACAACTCAGTAACTTTTTGCGAACATTCACATTATGTTAAATTAATATCTGATGAAATGTTTGTCTTTCGTTTTCAACCTGCAGGCCTCAGCTCAGATACAGGCACAAACGACCAAGTCGTCGAGCATCATCCTGGCTCTGACGGATGGGAAGCTAGAAGTTTACGTTCATGAGCTCACAGTGAAAGAGGTGAGGTCCTTATTGTCAAACAGGCATACAAGTTGTCTTGTTTCTTTGTTAAATGTAGACATTCTAGTGTCAAAAGACAATTCATGCGGACTCCCACAAACCTGATGTTGTACTTGACAGTTTGACAAACTTTAAATACCAATATTTTCATTACCTTTATTTTTAAGTTAAGTTATTTAATCTGTTAATATCTTAATTCATTGTTCATCGTTTTCCTTAAATATGATTTGATGAATGTAAGTATTTCTGTTCAACCTCGCACATCATCTACACACTTGTTTCATTTGCAGGCTGATGAGGCGAGAAAATATGGCGCTCGTGTTTACTGTGTGGGTATCAAGGACTTTGATGAGCAGCAGGTAAGAGAGCTTTAGTCTTAATCTGCAGCAGGCAAATACCAGTGAAGTCTGTCATTATATGTGTGCCAGAAGGCTACATTTTATAACATGAGACATCGTGTTGGAAGTGTGTCAAGACAGGTAAACAGATGTAATGCGAGTGCCATTACCTGTGTGGAAAATCCTTGTCTTAGAGTGATATTCCAACTTAAAAATAAACCTCCTGTCGACCTAAAAGGTGTCCAACAAAGTTTGTAGTTTGTAAGAGAAAACAGACGCCTTGGTCAGGTTGAATTCATGTCTGTTGCACTGGATTTAAATGACAAATTCTAATGGAGGGAAAACAATAATCAATGAAAACTCCTGCAACATAATCCATTTTTCTGATGCTTTTCATGCTCAATATGCTCCAAATAGTCATTGTTTTGCCAAAATAAGATGAAATATGCTGCTTCCACTGAAGTTCTGGGGCTTCTAGGACAGCAATATTTGTATGTTTGAATATTTTCTTCAAGATAAAGTTTTATTTGTTTTTTATTTTTTGGTTTGCTGTTAGTTACAGTCATTTAAAAAAATATGTTTTTGACATGTTCTGCTCTATTGAAAGGTAAATAGTAGAGAATTATTTAACACAATTTGGCTGTTGGGGTGCTCTATGATTCGCTGATGCTGATCTTCTATACTTTGAAAAAAAAACATTTCTTTTCTTTTTTTCCACAATATAGATTACCTTCTTTCAAACTTGAAGATCATTGAGAGCAGACCCTCATTAATAGTAATGAGTACTATTAGTAATCAGTACAAAAAGTACATAAGTACAGTTCATGAAGGATACAAGTTACACAAACAATTGAATTAAAACAGTTACAAACAGAAGCCCAATGGTTTTCGTCAGTTCATTCATTTTTATTATTTTTTTTTTTTATTTTTTTTTATTTTATTAAGAGTTCCACGTAGTTCGGTACAAACGCGGTGAACCTGAAATGAAAGGCAGTCATTGAGTAAGTTTGATAAGGTGCAAAGAACCAATAGCATAGCAGTTATGAATGATATAATCTTCCCAATATGGACCTTTTTTATAGATGACCCATTACAACTGCCTATCAAATGTCAGAGAGAGAGATAAGACCACCCGAATTGGCTTAAGTGACAATAGATAATAACAAATAAAATGAATAGAAACAAAATTAACTAAAACACAAGATTTAATTAACGGGGTAAAAACAAATGACGGCTATTTATTGTTCCAACAAATCCAAGTTAATTACATTGAACAAACATATGCCACATAAACAGGAACGTGATCTGATTTTGTCTGATTTGTTCCATTTGTGGACGCTCTTTAACTGACTGTGTTTTAAAAGGATTTGGACCGTTAATGTTCTTATTAAGAAGCTAAATGAGTGAGCACTGACGTTTAAAGTGCAAGCGTATCTTCAACAGACAATTCTTCACACATTTCTTGATAAAAATCACAATATTGCAGCTTCTGCAGCACACGCACATACACAAAGAGTGTAGTTTCTGTGTCGGGTATTATTCACACTTGGACAGGCCAGTAGGGCCACGCAACCAAGAATCTGTTTAACACTGATGTGTAGGGGAGTGTGACTATTTAAGCTTAATGTGTACATTTTCATTGCACACTGTTCTAAATAGAAACTGTGGATTAGAGGCACCATTATGCTGGCTGTCACATTGTTGCGAAATTAATAAATGTTATCAACCACAGAAGAATTTGATCACTACTTAATTTATCATAAAAAAAAAAACAATGTCAGACGTCTGAGCTGCACCAAAGTCTCAATCTTTCCTTCTTGTGTCAGTGGTGTCTGTAGTTTTTCTGTCTCTCCTCCAACATGGTGGCCTGTCCCTTGTAACCATTGGTAACCACCCTGTGATGAGCTCTCATTAAGTCAAAAACAAAAGGCAATATTGAGTCCCAGTTTGTGCTGCAATGATTTTTTTTTATGGTTGAGCAAAGTGTTTGCCACAGTCATGCCATCTGCTATGTCTCCTCCTGCCCATGATATGAAAGGAAAGACAGTGCTCAGTCATAAAGAGGAAAACAGAAAAAGAAGAAAGCAGCATTAAATCAGCAGTACTTGTTTACTCAACTCCTTCATGAAACCAACAGCTTGCTGTGATTGCGGACACCAAGGACCAAGTGTTTCCTGTCAAAGATGGCTTCCACGCACTCAAAGGCATTGTCAATTCTGTAAGTTTGTCGACTTTTTGTTCGTGTTTGAGTGTGACTGTTGTTGGACTTTCAGTCAGCTCAGGTTTGTGCTTCATTTATGAGGTGAATAAGTACAATTTAAACTAATTTTCACTCCTAAAACCAGACATAGTAGTCAGTTTAAGGTATTTTTCCTTACTTTTGAAGGTGGTAACATAGTGCAGATTGTTGGTATATTTGGCCATCAGGTGGATAAAATTGTTTCCTCCTTTTGCTTCACTGAAATTTGTCACAAATTAAAGCAAAAACCTCAGTGAACTTCCTGCGAAGCTGCATGGAAAATGTCTGTGGAAATAAGTGCTCGTTGTGTCCTCGGTTTTTAGATGGGGAAGGAAATGTCTCAGCCACTCTGCAGCAATTTAGACACTGTAACGGGAGCAGCTTGACAGTTAGTCACTATCCATATGACATCCTCTTCACAATGTTTTTATTGTGTTGAGTGACAAAACTCTCCATGCAGCAGCAGCACTTCAGTACAATTAATGCTTTTATTTATTTTATTTTTTTTGTCAATAAGAATTTTGGAATAAAAGCCAGCGTTATGCATCAAAACCATCTTGTCACTGTAATGCTGTAATCAGTGAATAGCTGTCAGAGCATAAGAGTCCCTTAAACAGTGTTTATACAAAGTTTCCCATGCAGCCTCTTCGTCCTCTGCCAGCCAATTAGTGATACTTTCCATTTGCTGCAGCTTTTAGCCTAAACGCTGTCAGCCAAGGCGGGGGTTTGTATGGCAACATTTTACATGAATGTGAGCCCGGAGCCCTGCGGAGCTCACTGACCTGCGCCGGACTTACATCTGTGTCGAAGCTGACAAGGCCGACAGTGTTTAGGGAGAGGGCAGAACTAGACGGAGCTACGAGACGTGCAGCTGGAAGGACGCAGGAGCCAAAGGGTGTGTCCTGTTTCTGTTGTGTGACGCAAAGTACAACAACTCTGATTGATTATGTTGCTTTAAACATGGCTGTCCTGTAAAGGAGGGACTGAATCTCTGGCTCTCAGTCTTTTGGTTCACATAATATAGAAGCTAAAAACTATATATTTCCGATGCCAAATATGCTTTTTTATCTCTTCTCTTTATTTAAAAATGTCAAACAAATCATCTCTATATTAAAACATTGGTTTAAGTGTATTTATGACAAATCTATTTTTTTAAATGAGTCCATGTGATGCATCTTTCATATCTATTCAAAATGATAACATGCGATAAAAAATGTAACAACCATTCATTTGAAACAGGTGTAATAGTCGTTGGATCATTATAAAATATGCATGAGGTTGTCCTTCCCATTAAAGCCATGTATATATTTTATACAACAACACTTTCTAAACCATTTGAAAGCCTGCACAAGAATGTCCAGCACTTCAACAAAAAAGCTCATCCCCTCAGTCCTTGGAGGCGCTGAGCACAGTGACGCTTCCAGCATCCAAATGAAATGCGGAGCATTCCTCTCTGATTAGTAATACTGGATTCCTGACTAGTTGGCCTCCTCACTCCTCTGTTGGATTTTGAGGATTTGAGATCATCTGTGCAGCCTTTTGCTGCAGGATCCGCACTGCCTCTGTGACCAGCATGACAAAACTCACTGAAAGAGCTCGGCAAAGTTGTGCTTCTGCTCCCTGTTAGGCCATTATTCCTTTTTTTTTTTTTTTTTTTAACTAAACTGGGCTTTTTGTTGTCTGAGCTGTGGGCCATTTGGGAAAACCCCAAATTGCAATGTAGCCACATCATTATTGTTAACTCCAATTTTAGCTGCTGAACATTCAGCTGAGTTCAGCTAAACCTGTGCAGTTTTGCTGACCGTTATCTTTAATGCACTATTGTTAAATACTGACTGACAGAAATGCCCTCATGAACCTTTTCATCTAATTATTCCCACAAAATGAGTCAAAACCAGCCTCATC
The DNA here is from genome assembly GCA_900302685.1 of Spondyliosoma cantharus. NCBI lineage: Eukaryota > Metazoa > Chordata > Actinopteri > Spariformes > Sparidae > Spondyliosoma > Spondyliosoma cantharus. Next base: position 67,378 of record OMLP01029142.1, on the reverse strand, counting down.
CTTTCAGAAACCCCACCATTTACAACACTGGCTGAGATATTGGGATGACTTTGGATATTTGGACGACTGCCTCCTTTTCCCCCTGCAGCCTGTAAATAATGTTTGTCACAAGATCCCAGAGAAATGAATAGCTGCTGTTTGAGTTCAGGCCTCTAATCTCAGCATTCAAAGCTTTTATTTGAAAGTCTAGTTTGTGAATCTTCCAACCCTGACAAATGACTAAATTTACCCACATTTCTTTAAAAAGTACTATACTTTTTGCGATATTTAAGAGTCAATGCTACTTTTTGCAATGGAATTTTGGAGCGGAAGTGTCCACATATCGACACTTAATGGTTAAAACAATGTCATTCCTCAGGTCCCTCCATTATTTGAAGCAATCAGTTTTGTTTTATTTTCTTTTTCCCCCCTTTTATCTCAGGCACTGCCAAGGAAGTAATTAGACGGGGAAAATAGTGGCCCAGAGGAACAGCAGCAGATCCTTTTCCTCCCAGCTGTCATCTACAACCATCTCCCCTTTTAACGATTCCATATCAGACCATCATATTTAATAAGGCTGCTGTAAACACTTCCCTCTTCCACTCCTCAGATTGAAGTTTCAGCCAACATCAAATGAAAGGTTCAAGTGTCCTATATTGCAGTTAATATGCTTCTTTTTACCGACTGTGTACTGGGATTTGCATAGTTTGTCCTTTGTTGATTTATTGAATCATAGCGGATAGTGCAGCTCTATGACAGTGGGCTCACACAGGCCTCTTTATATGATAATGCAGGATCCCGGAGGTTTTTAATAGAACTGGGAAATGTAATAGTCTTGCATAATTTTCCCATAAAGGCTGACACAGCTGCCGTTTCTCCCTCCTGGTCTCCTCACCGCTGATATTTGGCGCTCTTCTTTAGCCGCCAGGGCCCGATCAGGAGTGAGACATTTCTCAGGTGTTGCACTCTAATCTGTTTTCTAAACTTGACAGAGCCGATGAGGGCCCGCACTTGATGTATTTATTCTTGGCCCTCAAGCGATAATGTACCCATTTAATTTTTTTTTCTCATCCCCCAGATATTAAAGCGATCGTGCACAGAGATCCTGAATGTGGAGCCCTCCAGCGTTTGTGTGAACGGTGAGTGGATCCTCTTGCTGCAGCTCTGCACAGATAGGTTCAAGCCCTGTTTTTCTGCTTTCTTACTGAAACTTGACATCGCTCCAAGGGAATGATGGGAAAGATGTCTCGGTTTCAAGGTAGCAAGTCCACTTGGAGATAAGGAGTAGATCATTGTGGGTCGTAGAAAATCATCTGACTGATCTCAGGTTGTCACTCCTCCCCACAGGACCTCAGAAAATTGAAATTATTTCAGACTTTGATCAGTTGGTTCAGAATTATTGAGGCCTTCTCTCTTTTATAATGAATACTTTAAATATGGGTTGTAAGCATTCAGTGAATGAATTCCTTGCAGGCCTTGCCGAAGCCCCTAAATCCAGATAAACACAAGAAAAGACTTTCTAACTATATGCATGTTCTTCCTTGGAGTCTTATCCCCTGTTTGTTTACATTCCACAGAGTCCTTCAACATCGTCCTCAGAGGCAACGGCTTCGCCCTCGGTCGCAGCAATGAAGGCGTTGTCTGCAGCTTCATAGTGGGCGAGCAAACCTTCAGTAAGTGTTGGAGAACTAACTATAATACAAACCTTGCATTGAGTTATCATATTCATCGCAAAGTTTTGTAACCACAGGCTTAGACACGATTAAGCTTCTATGTAGTAGAGTTCAGCAGTCAGAGAAATAGTAACAGTCAGAGCAAATGATGGAAAGATTGGAAATCGCAAACAGAGTGCAAAGAAATGCTGATACATTAAAGCCCTCTACACCATCACACAGGACCAAACATACTCAACACTATTTGACTAACTGCTTGCAAAACACAAATATCCATCATCTGATATGATATGATATAATATAATATAATAATACAATATATGAGACATGAACTTGCTGACACGCAGTAAAAACCTCTATGTTTTGTACATTTTACACACACAGTTTATTTGTATTGTGATTCATCGTGTTCTATTGTATTTTATGTCCTTGTTATGGACACACAATATGTCCTGTACAAATCTTAGAACTCAACACATCTTCTTATCCGACTTGCTGCTACATGAATTGATGGTGGGTGTTCAAAGGAAGGACATGACAAAACAAACCCCTGTTCCACCATACCTGTTATCTCATAGCTGCTCCATATCTATACTGTCTAAATTCACCAAAAGAAGGGAGGGTATGTAGGTCACTGTGCTCCTTATTTTGAGCTTGCAGTCTGTTCTGTTGAGAAATCCTTTTTCAGGAAGCAAACGGGATTTGGCACCGAAAGCCAATCTTTTCAAGCTCTCATTTGGCCGTGGGATCTGTGGGATCGACGACTGCCAATGACAACACTTCCCTCCTTGACAAGTTATTTTTGATTTTCAACATTTCAACTCGACTAAAACACTTGAGCATATTTTTTTTTGCTTTTTAAAAAAGAACTTCATTTGAATCAGGAAGTGGCCATTAGCAGATGTCTTCCTGTTAGTCCTTTCTCAGTTTAGGCTGTCTCACATTCGCCCACTTGGGGCTATTTATTCCCTTATTGGCTTCTGCATGTGTTCAGCCCAGACCTTTTTAACAGTGGGGCACCTTATAATTATGGACAGGCATCATGGCAACTATGGAACACACACACCACATATGTGGAACAGATGCTACAGTCTTCTCCTTCACCAAACCAGTTGGAGCCCCGAGCAGACAAGCAGAAAGGAAATATCAATAATCTGAACGACCTCCATGACTGAGGATGGTTCAGGTCCCTGTCGACCTGTGCTGATCTCACACACAAACACACGCACACACGTGCACACACACACAGACACACACAGACACACACACACACACACACACAGACACGCACACACACACACACACACACACACACACACACACAGACAC